>JAYDZE010557436.1:0-12937 GCA_034509125.1 Monilaria moniliformis | reverse complement strand
TATATAATATTTTTATGTTTAATTTTTTTTAAATTCTTTTTGGGCCCCCCAGTGCCAAAATCCTGGCTTCGCCACTGGGCGGAGGAATGGTAGTTATTAGTTATTATATAAATGTGTCAAAAGCGTGTAGTAAAAAACAACAATCAATTGCATAAATAGATCGATCCTATACAACAAAAACACCTCAAATGTACTATTTTATATTAGATTTATAAATGTATACAACTAAAATTTTGCATAACATAAATTTACTTACAAAAATCTAATGTTACTATTATTCAATATAACCTTAAAAAATCTAATTTTAATTTTCACAATGAATTGCAATTCAGTTTGTAAAATGCCCTCCTTTGAATTAATAGGTTGATGGTTTGAATCACTACAAATGAAACATAAGGAAAGAACTACTAATATTCATCTTTTATAAAAAATGAGAGAAAAAACATAATTTTAAGTTTAATATGCATATAATTATTCCATGCATCTCCTTAATTGAAATATATGGATCGACTGCTTTAGTTTAATCTTTTTTTGAAGCAAAATAGCCTCTCTTCTACCACAGTTGCTAGATAAGTTCAAGTTTATTGTTTAACTTGTACACATTAAGACCTGAACGTGAATATTTCATGACCGAGTTCTACAATCTTGGTAGCAACATTCCATTAATTTATGATAAAATTTGATCGCGACAACGGCCAAATTTGGCAAACAGTACCCCGACACTCGTGAAGAGACTGTGCAAATAAAAGTAAATTGGTTATAACTTATACATCAATGTAAGCAGCGTCTTATATACTATTATTCATAACATCAATAATCTAACTAGTATAATAACTAATTAACAACTTACAGTAAGTAGGTATCAGATTAAAGTAGACAATACTTATGACTCATCTCGATAACTTCTTAATCACTAGTTGCATTAATTTTTATCCTCAACTTTATTAATTATCTTTTCAAGATTGATTATCAAGATAGTATATAAGTGGAAGTACTTCAATTCGAAGTCTCTCGGTCTTATGATTTTCAAGCTTTAACCTTAATGAGTAAAACTAAGCTATGAAAAAGATGAAAATTGAAACAAAATTTTCGAATTTCTAAGACATTGCGATCAACAATCACTTAAATCAAACAAATTACTAAGCTTGGTATAATAGTTTGGTAAGATTTTACTTGAGTTCAACAAGTACTTCAATCAGCTGACAAAATAAATATTAAAATTTTAGACTGTCCCACAATCTACTTGATCAAAGAAAGCCTGTAACCTCGAAGTTATTAGAGTTAGACAAATTTAGACGTGCTCCTTAAAACTTGATAAATTCGAATGATCATGTTGTTTGTCATAATCCATTTCCTGTCCTAACTCCATTTTATCATTATAACTAAATTTCATGTGACATTGTAATTGATAACTAGTCGAACGCTGTTATGAAATGATAATTTTTTGAATTATTATAGATTTTTTTTTCCTGTCCTCAATTTTCCTCTTTTTTTTTTTTTTGTATGTATATAACTTGTGGAAGAGAAATGGAAGTAGTTTTCGCTTCTTGAACCTAATAACTGATGGTCCAATTGAAGACCTGCTATCTTCCAAGTGTAACTCCATTGTTTAGTTAATTTAGTATTTTATTTTGGTTTACTAGTTATGACTCTATTAATTGGTTTTCCAATTCATTACAATTTTAAATAGTGGATTTTTTTGCTAAATTGTTGAGTGGTACTTCTTTCTCCAATAAATTGTTCCCACTAAGTGAGTATATGCATTTGCATATAAGAAGAACATTTTAATTAATAAATTTTGATAGTTGCATGTTATGTAATATTATATCTTTTAGTAATAATTATCACTTTTTCTAAATTAATATTTTTGAATCAATTGTTTGGCATATTCTAAAAGATTTTATATGTGATTATTAACTAGTAAAAAGTAAAGAATAACAGAAATACTTAATTATAAATAACATACTTGATTTGATTTATATTATTTCATGGATTACAGGAAATGAAAGTATAAATAAATAAATTATTGTATATATCCTAATTCGGTAACTAATGTTATATTTTAATTCTATCATCTAATAGTTTAAAGAAGTATTAAGCATACATGAGATCAATTAACTCGATATGATTTTCTAAACTAAAATTTTCTCTACCTTGTTGTTGAAATAGCAACTGAGCCTATGATAAATATAATTGTAAAAGTTCAACAATATTTTAAATAATGGGTCATAATTAAACAATTTCTCAAAATTGATATGACATACAAAAAATAAATCGAAGTTGAGGCTAATATATAAAACACTCTCAAATTTCAAGCTATCCTAAGTAACCCTAGAAAAAAGTATTATTATAATATATAAAAGCATTATCATATAGCAATCATTGTTGTATATATGAAGATACACTACTTAATTTGCGTGAAAACTAATTCTTACCATCTGTTTAATCAAAATTTAAAGACCAAATTAATTTCTAGTTAAGAATTGGGATGGTACCTACTTGAAAACATTACACATCCATGTTATATTCACTGAGTTTGCTTCAAACTAATAGCAACAGCCATAGCTTTTTATTTTGAGAAAAAGAGCAACTTCTATACCTGTATCATATATAGAATATGGGCAAATTTATGTAGCCAATTCCTTCGTTAACGAAAATTTCAGTAGGTCAGCTTTTAGTAACTTATATATTTCATGTTGATTGCCTGATAAAGGCACGAGTTTAATGGATTTTTAGTTAGTTGTGTTATTGTTTAATATTAGCAAAACTAGCAACGTACTCTTAATTATTTGCATGACCTAACAGTTGAGACATTGACAGATGAGTGTATAAATAGTGATAGCATGTAAAAGGACAATTTGACAACACTAAAAAAAAAAAAAAAACCATGCCTTACAGAATATAGTGATTGTACAGTGGACAGGTTTTCCACAATACATAAAATATATAAATTGTTATATTATATTAGTCATATTTGATCCAACTCAAAATCCATAAAAACCGAATATCTAGCATGTTCTTAATTATATACTAGCATTAGCATACAGCCAAAATAGAAGAAAATTTTCCCAGAAAAGAACAATCTCAAAAAACAATAAGATAAAACTTTGAAGCATCCTATTTTGGATGAAAAAGGAAAAGGAAAAAAGGGAAATGCATTTAATAATGTGGTAAAAGCACTAAATTTTACAAATTTCTTTAACCTTCTTTACAGTCTTTTGACTTTATTTCTTTTTCCTTTTGTTTCCCACGTTGTTTGCAACTTTAGTTTTTGCTAAAGCACTTTTATTTAATCTTTAATAAAACTAATCTTTTATAATCAATGCAAAGGTTAGGAAAGGAGATCAGGGCCGTTGAAGGTGTGAGGTCAAACCTTTCAATAAGGAGTCGGAGCCTAAGCGTCTGACCCGCAGGCGTGCCCCAGCTGCGACCCGGCGCCCGATGTCTGACCCGCTCAGATTTTTTATACTTACTCAAAAGCAAAGGCTGAAAGGCGAAAGCTCATTCTCACAAATATATATCCACTTTTTATTATTATTTACATATTTATTTAATTTTTCTTTTTGGAAGTTTCTGGTCACCATTGTATTGGGTTGCAGCAGAATCATTCCTTTTTGTCATCGTCAGCTCAGTTGGCTTGATCCATCATTTTCCCAACTATTGACTGGAATTTGTCATTCAGAAATTGGGCTTATTTCTGAGATGCTATAGATTTTGATGTTTCTTTATATTCGAAGCTGAACGAATCAAGGCAAAATTTTCGGGTAAATTCGGTTTTGTAATTTGATGGTATGGGATTTGGTTTTGGAGAAAACTATTCTGGCTAATCCGACGTTTCCTGCGACTCATGGGGAACCCGTGCCTTCATGGAATATATTCTTCATTTGCCTAATAATTTATCATTTAATCCAATACGAATATTGATAACTTATAATATATACCTCCCAAAATGCAATCAATCATCCTAAATACCTAATTATACTCCATATGATTTACATACTACTATTACAAAACAATGTCAACTTATTTAATCACCAATGAAAATAGTTGCTGCAAATTTTCGTATACCCAAAATTTTTTTTTTTTTTTTTTTGCAATCCATTGAAATCCTAGTCTATATTAGTTGGTATTATATAACACTTTAGTAAGCAGGGGTGTGCATGATTTGGTTTAAATCGTAAATCAAATTGGACTATATATATGGTTTCATATCGTCTACGTTTCGAAAAATATGATTTGGTTTAATTATTTTTTAAAATTATGATTTACGGTTTAGGTTTATTTTTTTAAATATATACCAAACCAAACCATAAACCATAATATAATAAAATTAACTATTAATTTATTATTAAGATTATTATTATATTTAAGTATGTATTAAATATATAGATTTTTTATGTATTCTATTTTTTTCTAATCATTATTCTTTCGGGTAGCTATTAATGTTGCTTATTTTTAAAATTTAAACATTTTATTGTCATAATTATATGCTATTAATTATTATTTTTTATATAATATTTAGGTTGTTGTTTTCGTGCCTTGAAGATGTGATTTGTTTTCTTATTTAGTATTTTATTAGAGAATGCTATCTTATTATGAGTGTAATTGTGATGTTATCCTAGTGATAGAGACAGTCCAAATCATTTTATTCATGTATTTGATTGTTCTACACATTTTCTAATTTGTTTAGTTGTATTCTTGAAATGATATCTTATTTTCTTTTTTAAGAATGTTAGATATTAGATTTTACTATTATTATAAAGTATGATAATAAAAAATTGGTAAATTACAAACTAAATCACACCTGGTTCTGTTTCAATATAATACAGTTTGATTTAGTTTACTATAATCATTAAACCGTATTTTATGATTTGATTTGGTTTTGATGTTATACCGCACAAGCAAGTTCAGAAAAAGTCTAAGATATATAAAACAACAATAATAAACATAAAAAATTAATAGATAAGACAAGTAAGATGATATACATATTTTCGTAATTTTATTGAATTTTGCTATGCTTTGATTCAAATATCTCGTAAATTCCACACTAAAATTATATTACTAGTTTGTCTTAATTCGCTGGAATGGAGCACTCTGGATATTTGGCCAAAATTTGACAAATCGAAGTGCAGTCATGACGCATGACAAAGCATTCAGATTAATTAAAATGAGTTATATCAATAAAATTAGACTCATAATTGCCATTAATGCATTGAAAGTGCCAAAATTGTTGTAGTTTTAAATTCGGAAAATCGAAAATATATTTGGTTTGGTTTGGTGCTCAGCGGACCATCTACACCAAATAGTCCAAATTACCTAAAAGCCTGAGGCCTAGTCACGGTCTGACGGGAGCACCAGTTATTTCAGTTCTGTTTAAATAGGTATACTCCACTGCTCTCTGTTTGGCATCATCCTCTTTCCTCAAGCTTTTTCACTTTTCTCCTGTCTTACTTGGCACCGCTTTTTATCTCTCTCCATACTTGACGCTACCTATTCCTCCTCTATATTAGTCCCCTCTCTTCCATCCACCAATCCATAGTTCCACTCTCTCTCTCTCTCCCTCTCCCTCTCCCTCTCCCACTCACTCAATATTTCTGATTCTCTCTCTCTCACACTCAAAATTTCAGATTCTCTCTTACTCAAAATTTCAGATATTCTCTCTCTTACTCTCTCCAATTAGATGGAAGCGCTTGGTCTTCTTAAGTTCTGGAGAAGTGCTGCCGCCCGAGCTCACTTGAGCTCCGAGGGGGATGACTTGCGCAATGCGGCGTTCGCCACCGACGACGACGAGACCGACGACGAAGATTCGTTCTTCGACTTGGATTTCAAGTCGCCGGAGCGCGGTGCGGTGGAGGAACGGGATGGAGATTCGAAGAAGGATTTCCAGTTCATTGAATCTCCGAGAGATGTTTTTCTAAGCAAAAACGATCATTTCTCAAACTCAAAGCCCTTGTCTCCGGTGACTATCCTCCGATCAGCTCCGAAGTTTAAGGTCTTCATGTTAGGTTTCAGGAAATCATCGAAATGCGACAAGGCTGAGCCAAACGGCGAGACGAAGGCGAGTCCGTTGAATCAGTTGTCCAAATCGTCGAAACTCGACCGGAGCAACCGTTTCTCCGTCAATTGCAGAGTGGCGGACGCGCCGGCGGCGCCAGTTTTCACCAGATATAACAGTTTGAGAAGCAAAATGATGAGAGAAAACTTCGATTACGAGACCGCTTCCGACGTCGGTTCGACGGAGAAGTCCGTACCGAAGTATCTAAAATTGATTAAGCCGTTCTACGTTAAGGTCTCGAATAAGGTGAAATCGGCCGATTCCGTTACTCCGTCGTCTTCTCCGGTGGCTGCGCCGGTTAACTTGTCTCCGAGGAAGTTTTCCGAAGGGAGCCGGGTCGGAAGCTTTAAGATTGTGGCGCGGAATTTAGGAAAGAGTCGATCGGCGTCGTCGACGGTGACGGTAGGGGTTGCGCCGCCGTCGATCCGCCGGAGAGACGATTCATTGCTGGAACAGAACGACGGAATTCAAGGCGCTATTCTCCATTGCAAAAAATCCTTCAATTCTTCATCCCAAGGTACCTTCAATTTTCATATCACCTCTACTTTTCCTATTTTTGAAGAAATATAATCAGATTAAACTGGTTCAAATTCAAGTTGCTAATCATTCATTCTATTGATTTCAGATTATTCGCAATTATTTCGTGCTGCGAGCGATCCATCACACGAGAAGTTGAGAGCGCCGTTGAGAAATTCATTCGAGGAGCAAAAACGGTGCAGCATTTGAATTGCAGCAGGGGTAAACAAAAGCAGCGGGAACACCCAAATCGCTGAATTCACCATGACGTCACATTTCCCGAGCCATGATGAAGATAGGATTTATTAGGATCTTCTTCCTGTAAATTTAGGCCGCAGTAAAAGAGAAGGAAAAAAAAAAAAAAAAAAAAACTCTGAAAGTAGGCGGTGGGCAGTCTGAATGCCCAATGAGTAGAGCGTAGTTTTTGTTCTGTAAAAACTAAAAGTAACTGATGGGGTTTGAAAGTAGCGTAGCGCTGTCTGCCAAAAATCTAACGACGAAATATTACAAAAAAGAAAAGAAAATGAGGAAATGATTGAAGATGTTTCGTGTAGCTGATTTTTTTAGAAGAGTTGTGGCGTCTTGAAATTTAATTTTTTTGAGTTGTTTGAGTTGCCCCAATATATCAATTCTAGCTAAAAAATAATTAGTTTGACATCATTTTCAATTGTCATAATAGTATTACATTTTTCAATTACAATATACACAATTTGATTCAAAAACTTCAGCTCTTAATCAGTTATAATTCTATTTTTTCATTTCATTATTATTTATTATTTTTAATTTTATATATTTATTAAAATTGTAATTTTTGTATTTATCAAAATAAATAACTAAAAATGTGCATATTATTTAATTAAAAATTTTAAAATTACATTAATAAATAACAAAATTTATATTAATTAAATACTAAAAATGACATAATTTAAATTTATAAAATTATATAAATAAAGATAAATTTAACTTCATAAAATTTGTTGGAGTGTGCCTACATATATTCGATTAAATCTTATGCCGTAAATTCGTTCTTCGTGAAGAGAAGAACGTCGGCTCGGAAATTATAGAATTTAATGGGCTGCACCTTGAGATGGATTATCGTGAGTAACTCTCGAGCTAGATCCGGCTTTATCATTGCCCCAATTAGTTGCGGCTCTTACTTCATCCTCGATTATATACATGACAATACATGCATAAATGACGTTGACAATGCAAGATAGAAACCACATATGCGTCGGGTCTTTCACTATCGCCCACGTGTTTGGAGTATACCGAAAGCTTGTTTAACATACTTTCGTGCCGCCTCCTGCCTATGAGTAAACAATGCTCTCTTTGGGCCTATCGGACACATAATCGTTTTCACGAACACCGGCCACTTTGGATATATGTTATCGGCCAAATATTATCCCAGGTTGTATCTTCGGCCACTGGCTATGAATTTGATAGTTGATACCCTACCAACACATACGTAGTTAAAAATAGGTGAGTGGTTTAAGACATTGCTGTTATTATTCGACCCAGACACGCCAATAATGCATGCCAGATCCATAAACATTAGTCAGCAACTACTTTGAGGGTCATTGTGGGTTGTGTGCCCTTATATCCGCTGGTGTAGCCGCCTTCTATGACCACTGACAATTCTTCCAGTGTTAGTGCATATAATCTATGTTGCATAGCATAGCATGAAAGTTGTGACGTCTCTCGTGTATATTCATTAGTGATTGGGTGGCGTGCACCATCGCCCTTCTCAAATGTGTATCGCGGAAGGCCTCGACGACCCCGACAAAATAGTTTAACGCATTCCTGCCCTGTTGTTTTGGCGACATGGAGGTACTCATCAAATTGGTCCGACAACCCTCCAGACGCCAGGTGTCGAATCGTCAGCGTGCACTTCCATACTGTCAAGAGTCTGTCACGTCTAAGACCGTCGGGGTGCTGATGAAAATATTCCTATCGTTCTACCAACGTGTTAGCAATACGTAGGAACAACGCTCTGCGCATGCGGAACCGGCAACAAAAGACAGTTGCGCCCAATCGTGGCTCGTAGGAGAAAGAATATCGACGAGGCGTTAAGCGGTAATTTCACGCTTTCGGTACACGTACGTCCTTTGGAGACGAGTTCTCCTCGTTTGACGCCTCTTCTCATAGGCCTTCAACGTTGCATGAATTATCATATTCTCCTTCCTAGAAGAATCAGAACTAGAATCATTTCTGTGGAATCCATGGAGAATTGGAAAAAATTAGGGAGAATTTGAGAATGAAAAATGGGAGAGAATTTAGGAGAATTCGGAATGAGAATTGAATTTTGAAATGAGAATGAATGGAATGGTATGGATATTCATAGACGGTAAAATGGTATAAAAATCAATTTAAAAGAATTAAAAATACGAAACGCGGCCATTGGGACTTCCCGCAGTTTAGCCGCTCCGCGGCTGCCGCAGCAGGGAATTCATCCACACTCACAACTTGTTTCATGGCCGCCGCTTGCCTTCTCTCCCCAGCAGTGCGCCACAGTGCGACCGCTGCAGCCCCGCGCCCAAATGCGCAGCTGCACTGCGGATGCTATAATCCCTTATATGAGGACAAATAAATCTAAATTCATTACAATGCTCAAGGCCACGAAAGCTGTTTCACAAATAGGTCTGGCTTTTATCTCCTATCCTATATGTTCTAAGAAAATTCTATGTTAATCATAACACACTAATGGGTAGGACTTTATATTACAACATCCGACGAGTTAGTTCTAAGAAAATTCTATATGTTCATAACAAACTAATGTAAGACAAGCATTATCTTAGTTTTGGATATCGAACTTCCGTTTTTACTAGACTTTCGAGGTAACCTAAATTATATTTTCATTGATTAAATAAATCCTAGTATATAACTCACTATTTGCAGACATAAAAAAGCCTAGGTATTTATATTGATCTCTTTTAATTCATAATTTTGATGTGGGACAACTCAGATGTGTATATTCAACACGCCCCCTCACATTTGGCTCGAGCATGGGGCCTGCCCTGATACCAAGTTAGATTTTTATGGGGGCTAGGTACGGTCTCATTCATTGAAGTGTACCTATTTTATGAAGGGAAGACCAACCAAACCCTAGTAAGGTTCAATCCTAAAACCAATTGGTGATAGGAAGAGTGGCTAGGTATTTATGTTGATCTCTCTTACTTCATAATTTCGATGTGGGACAACTCACATGTGTATATTCAACACCTATGTCTTCATTCTTATTTGTAATTTATGCGCAAGGCTTGTCGTTTCTATTAACAAAAGCGGAAAAGGAAAAGAAAATATATGGAGTGTCGATAGCGTCGAAGCAAGTGAGCATAACTCACTTGTTTTTTTGCAGATGATAACACCATCTTCTTCAAAGTTGGAAGAGATGTGGCCAGGGCAATAAAGGAAATTCTTAAAGCTTACGAGAGAGCATCTGGCCAATTCATCAACAAGGCGAAATCTACGTTCAGTCCTAATACCGAGAAGGAGGTGGCTCGACAAGTCCGCAACGCACTGGGAATTCGGATGGAGGAGGGCTTCCAAACATACCTGGGGCTATCAACATTCTCTCTTAGAAAGAAGAATACATCAAAGAGAGGATTCAAAAAAAGTATTACTCCACTTTTAACTGTGATAATTGTCTTAAAATGCATAAAATTTTAATAATTTTTAATTGTATACAATTTTTAAGTCATATCATGCCATGAATATGAACTTTATGCATATTTTGTAGTTATAACATATACAATTCACATTTTTGACCAATTGAATGTTATTCCCTCAATTAGTGGCAGATCTAGAAGTGATAAATGGAGGGGGCGGAATTAGTTGCAGTAAACTAAATTTTTCAGTCATCTTCTTTTTTGAGACGGACCGACAGCTAATGGAGGGGGTGACCATGGTGGTTTTCCGGCCAGGGTATTGGAAAATTGCCCACCAGGAGGGGTCGGCCACCCCCTCTATGGTATTTTAAATGTCTCATTTAATTTTATGTGATAATATTTGTGGACCATATCCGCTTTTTAACACTACACATGAGTGGGGCACCACTTAAAATTTAGTAATAAATCTTCTCATCAAAATAATTATGTCAAATAAAATGAGACATTTGAAACGAGACAATGAAAATATATAACAAAATTTGTATATCTTAATAGCAGAATTGGCGGTGGAAGTGTATTTTTGGAAATAGATTTATTGAAATAAAAGAATGTCAACATTTGAGAATAGTTGCAAATTCGACGTAATTTTTATTAACTTTTTCAAATAAAACAAATTGGAACCAATAATATATTAAACTTACGTCGACCATGTAAGCTTCTGTTAGAAATTTCGGTTGAATTGACCTTAATAAATAAGTGTGTCAAAAATGGAGTGCCCAAATTAAAGTGGCGTCGTATTGATTTTTTTCGTTTACCACGCTTATAGCATGTCACTTGATCCTCAAAATTATAATAGAAAGTAATGCCACGCTTTTATTAATTATTTTTGTTTATTGTAATTATTTTTTTAATCTTTTAAGTATATATGTGAAATGTTGATTTAGTGATGTTTGTGGGTTCAAAATAAGCGGAAAGTGGTGTCGTATAACTGCCAACTGCCAAAAGCATTCGAGCTACTTGTCAATTTGTCATACGTTTTATTCATTTTATTTTATATAATTTTAATTGGGCAAATAGCCAGAAAAATCATTAAGTTTGATTAAATTCTGGTCAGTGTCGCAAGTTTGAAAATCAGCCGCTAATATCATGACTTTGAGATTTTTCGTAATGGTCCAACGACGAAATTTTTTGGTATTTTAATTTTTACGTGTCTTAAATTATTGACGTGTCGTATACATGTGTTAAAATTAACGACGCGACTGACTAATTGGTGCAAACGTGGCTGATTTAGTTACCAGACGTTTTATCCACGTAAGATTCTTTGTCGACTACATCAACAACAATTTCTCCCCAAATCAAGCGTCATGGGACAATTGCGATAATTGTCAAAGTCATGATATTAGCGGCTGATTTTCAAACTTGCGGGATTGACCAGAATTTGATCGAACTTCATAGTTTTTCCGGCAATTTGCCCTTTTTAATTATTTGCATAAGAAGTACAAATAGAGTCAATAATGGTAGCTTTTTGAAAGATCATAATAAGAGCTAGCTTCAAGAAATATTAGATAAAAATGATATTATTTAGACATGTTGCAGAATCGCACCTCGCTTCTAAGCACAAATAGCGCGATGAATATTTCATAATTTCAGCGTAATATAGCAGAATGTGAAAAAACTCACCAAAATAATCATTCTTTGCTCATTTCCAAATTCCAATCAATTATTGGTTGATTAGTAAACCCAAAATTGAATTTACAAGTAAACAACAACAACAATAAAAAACTAGACGATGAAGCGCAGCTTAGTTGGTAAGACGCTTCTCCTCCAACCAATAGATCGGGAGTTCGAGTCACCAATGAGAATCGTTTAGTTTTCCACAGGTCTAGAAATTTCGATAACCTTATTTAACTAAATCTGGTAGCTCTCAGACTTCAGATTTTGGCCTTATTTGAAATTAAAATAATAGTAATTGATTGAGTACAACTAAGCACATCTATGACTACTTACTTACACCAACATGCAATTTATTTAATATTTCTCTTTCTAATTCTTTAATTCTTATGTTTTAAATATTATAAAACACAAGGACAAAAGTAGAGCAGAGATAAAAATTGTTAGTGGTCAGGACATGTGATGTGATTGACTAATGTAACGGGGTACTACACGTGGAATTTAAATTATCTTATTTTTATTTGTTAGATGTGAATCGTGACCGACGACTTTCTTGGTTATGAGCTGGGTGGATTCATTATTATTGGCCCCACAGTTTAAAACAATTTAGATGTCGATTATCTCTACTCTATAACAACATATTTTATTTATTAATTTATTTTAACTCATAGTTCTTACTTGATTGATGGATTTTTTTCTTCTTCATTTACAATAATGTAACACCTTTTGTTAATAAGAGTATGATTGGGGTGTTTATGTGAGTTTTGTTGATGCTTAGATGATAGTGGCATTTTTCCTTCAATTTATTAAAATTCGTTCGTCCACTAACTTTTAATATTCGACATGTTGGAAGTTTCTAGCAATCTGGTAAATTACCAAGACACACACAATATATATATATATATATATATTCACGGTGATTCGAATTTTCAAATTGGAGGGGAATTGTGTTACTCATTCAATATCAGATGCTCGACACTTTGGTTAATTGTCATAGTTGTGGACACACAATTTCATTTTAATGTAGTTGAAGATGATAGAGGTGTTGGGAGATAAATTAATAGTTTTACATAAGTATGAGTTTGGTTTG
>JAYDZE010557425.1:0-12940 GCA_034509125.1 Monilaria moniliformis | reverse complement strand
ACCTTTCTGTCCTTTTTCGATTTTTTAAATTAATTATCATGTGACACGTGACATCCAAATCAACCGTTAATCCTTACAAATGGATGATCTAAATTAGTTAATTGGTTCGGATATAATCACTCCTATATATATATATATATAGCAACCAATATCTAAAATTTCAAATACGAAGATTGGTATGATAAGTAGATCCAGTTTTTTGATAAAATCATGAAATATTAATTAGTATTATAAATTAATTTTCTTTTTCGAGTACTAAAATTAATGAAGGTTAAGGAGATAAAAATAGAAAAACAGAGTATTTGGGCGCAAAGATGAGAAACAGACTGCTAATATATCAACTCACAATTGAGTTCCACACAGCACAGCAACAACTCTCAACAAAACCAAATAATACTAAATCTTTCTTCCTCTATCTACTGATCTACAACATATACAATGCACCCGTCTCACGTCGTCGTCGTTTACTTACCTCTTCCCCTGCTTCTTTTGTAGTATTTACTTGCATTCCTTCCTTGTTACTTACCCAGTGATCGGTCTTCGTATTGCACGCCCAAATTAGTCTGACGACCACTTGCCTTGATGCTGGTTTATGTCATGAGCCACGTTTCGCTCAAAAGCTCACAGTTACCCTCGACAATGTTGAAGGAAAAATTCAGTTATCTACGGTCATATGAATAACCAAAAAAAAACCGATGTAAATAATTAATAAATATAATAATGTTAGTTATTTATACCAAAAGCGCACATAACTCAATGGATAGAGTGTTTGCTTGTGCTCCCTTTTTTATTGGCCTTTCTTTCTTCTTCTTCAGAACTTCTTTGCCCATTTCGCCCATTTATTCTTTCTTTCTTCAGAAGTTCTTCGCCCATGTCACCGCCTTTCTTTCTTTTGGTGACAGCAAATAGCATTTCATTTCACAGTTTTCGGCTGGGATCAAGGTGTGAGCAAGAAGCCCACGACGGCTGTTCCGTCGTTGTCTGGCCGAGAGAAGAGACAGCCAGAGACGCCGACCGCTAGATGTTCACGGGAGAAGAACGAGAAGACGCGACGAGAGGCGGTGACGGTGTTTTGTGAGGAGGATTGAGGGGTTTCGAATATGTGTGTTCCGTGTTTGGGAAATAATAGAGCGGGGAAATAGATAGAGTGAGGAAGAGATTGGTGCCGCGACGAGCATCGCCGGATCTGGAGAGGGGGACGACTATGGAAGGCGATTTCGAGAGAGAAGTGGCAGCATGATCCACTGTATGTGTGGTATGAGAGAAGAGGGAGCGGGGAAAGAGGAGAGAGGCTAGTGAGGCACTCCCACATTGAAAAGGAATGAAAAATGTAACGTGTATTTAATAAGTCAAGATACTATAGACAGTCTTACTTGAATATGATGTGTTCTATGGGATTTCTTGGCTTCGGTTATTTTTGATTAACCGAACAACCGACCGGTATAACAGATCGGTTATTCGGCTAACCAATAACATCTCGGGGTTCTGGTTATCACATTGGGGTGTTTTTTGGTTCATTAACCGACCAATTCGGTTCGGCATGGGGTATGGTTTTCCATTTGTTGTGCTCAGCCACACCTGTCGATAAACTGCAAAACAGAATGAAGGTTTGTTTGGAGGGGAAACCACAAATGTGCTAACTCGGTTTGGGTACAAGAATGGCAGGAATAGAAGACCAGGATAGGCAATCCATCAATTTACCTTACTTTAGATGATGACTGACCATTTGTACTCTCTCTTCCGACAAATTTCGTCACCTTACTCAAGTGCAGATCTGCAAAAGAAAGATTCAATAAAGGTGGAACTTTTAATTTATATATAAATCTCTTCCTCTCATGTACAGAAACACTGACATGCAAATTGATGGTCATTATTTAAGGAGAAATTTTTTCTCAGGAAAGGGTGAGGCAAAACATGCGAGAACAAATAAAAACCATCATCATATAAACACAGGAGGCAACAAAGCTAAAAAACAAATCATGCTGGGTGAATTAAATTGTATCACAACTAGTAAGACAAATACAAATTAAATTTCATGGTCACCAAGACAAGCAGGGGCAAGGATAAACCTAGTGGTATTTTCACCAAGTAGTAATATAGCACACAAATATTAGAGCACAGCAGCGGAGTGCTCAACACTCCATTGAGCTTCCGTATAGTGCTCATAGGGGAGAAGCATGTTATTGCAGGAAACAAAAAGATTTTTTATATTCAATTATAAAATATAAAAAGATAATGAACACTACTTATTTTTTTCAATATGTTGTATTTTTATTTCAATTATGTATTTTTTTAATTATGCAAATTTTCGTTTATTTAATTATGTAGTTTTTTGTTGTTTTAATGAAGTTTTAGTATTTTTCGTTTATTCGTAAATCAGTTTAGTTAGAATATATATATAAGAAAGAAATGAAAAAAGTAGATGGAATCCTTAAATCCTTAAATAATGTAAATGCTGGGGTTGTGGGTGTAAAATTATAGTGCTTAAAGTAGCTATGAAACTCATGAATAGTGTAAGTGCTTAAGGATTCAGTGCTCAAGGATTGTGGATGCCCTTCACCAACCAACTAGGATAGAACAGATCAGATCAGGAAAGCCCAATTACCAGACTGTAGCTCTTCAGCAAGGTTGGGCTCGACAGTCGACACGGGAATGAGCTTAGACGCAGAACACTCGGAATCTCCCTGAACAGCTTCTGGCACCTTGGGAGACAAGTTGACGTAAACTCAGATGTTACAGAGTACCATCAAAAAATCCTGGAAGAGCTAGAGTTCCGCAAACTTAAAAGATATAGTTCATCCTGAATATTCCATGATCCAGAGGCAAAAGACCTCCGGTTCTGCACATCCCGATTAGACAACAATGAGTGGCAAAACACAACAAAAAAGTTAGGCTTGCAAAAGAACAAAATTATAGTGGAAATAGGACTCTAGATTAGCAGGTCCAGAAGAGGTTCCTTTGAATGAGTAACAAGAGATAATAAAAACTGAACCTCCGAAGAAGACACGGAATAATGGCCAGCTGGATATAAAGTTCCTTACCCAAAAAGCTTCATTGACACTGTTGAGGGGCTTTTCAACTCAATATTTCTCCCAGAAGACATCCAAGAAGACTTGGTCTTCATGTGGGATCTGGCCAAATCCCCTGGAGAACCTCCTCCAATTTCCACCTTGGTTTGGTAAAAACGAAAGACATCATAACTTATTTTCATGACAAGATGCATTGTAATCTTGAAAGATTGTAAAACTCGAGAGGAAAAAAAAAAAAAAAGGTAACCTCATCTGAGTACTACAACAGGCAACTATAATTGACCAGATAAAAAGAAAAAGAAAACCATTGATGTAAAATGGGTCAAACGCAATTATTCTCCATTCTATATTAACAACAAAGAAACAATAAGAGGATGGAGAAGAATCACCAACATTTTCAAACATTGTTAATGGAGAAGAATCACCAACATTTTCAAACATTGTTAAATTAAGGTTAGAGGATTTCTTTGCCAACTCTGTCACTGAACTCAGACCTGATTTCTTCTCTTGAAACCATTTTTTAGCTTCCTGAACAGCTTTATCAACAATATCAGCATTTTCTGTCCATAAATATGAGTATTGTATCAGTGAATGGCACAACCACATAGGAAGAGTTTCTATACTTTTAGAAAGCAATACCGTGATTGAGTTTGTCACCTGGAGAACCAACAGCAGAACTTTTGTCCCCTACCTCGGTTGACCAGTCTATAACCCGTGAATTAAGAACCTTTATCAACCTATCATGCTCTTCACTGATAAAATTGAAAATGAACGGATAAGTTTCCAGGAAGATCAACATTATCAGTGTATAATTAATCCATCCACAGGTAAGATTTTTTCCTTGAATGCAAAACTGCAAACAATAGCAACATTCAGAAGGTCCATATACTGAATTTAAGATTCTTGTATAAATTTGTCACGTTCAGACAGTATAACAGAGAATCATTTGATCAAACAGATCAGAATTGAGCGTATTTTATATGTAACCGCATCAGCACAAAAACATGATACTAGCAAAAAATAAAGTTTTGAGGAGTGACGCACATTATATGATTGGAATTTTCCCCAACTTGGAAGCTTCATATTGTATTTTAGAAAGAAAGAAAAAAATGATCAGTCAACTTGTGAAGATCAAGCAAGTTCAGCTGGAGTGGCGATATTGGCCAAAATGGAATGAAGGTTACTTAGTTCCTTTCTCTCTAATGGAATGAAATGTTCCAGTCGAAATGGATCGGAACTGACAATTAACATAGTAGCATTAGTGGCAATAATGATGGCAATTGCAGCTATAAGTTTAGGAAGTTCTAGTTTCACATACATGAGAAGTCAATAAATGGTATATACACTTAAAGAGCATGAACTAGTAAGCACATGGGTTCAACTTTAGCAACCACAATTTCAGAGGATAATAACCAGAACTTATGTGTAGCATGATTAATACCTTGAAAACATTTCCCTCATTATAAGCTGCTCAGTTATCTTTTTGGTTTCACTCATCCACACACTCAATTGAGGCTCTTGTCTGTATTGCATCATCTCTGAAGAAGTCCCATTTTCTAACATAACATGAACAAACCATCAGAACATTTGATTCCCAACAAAGCATCCGTTAGAATCAATTACTGAGAAATTTCTGTCTTCTAAAGAAAGCAACAAGGTAAAATAGATGAATGTTGTCATGCCCTTCCCAGCATAGGTGCTAAGTGTTACATGTGACAGTGCTCCACAACTTTCATCACATTTCATAATAGACACCAATTTCATATCATTAGGTAATGATCAATTCAGACTCAAAACACGGACTACAAAACCAGAGAAAGTATACATAAATTCTTTTATAATTTTCTTTTTCCTGGGAAAAGCATCCGTACGGGACCTAGATTCTTCTACTTGTCTTGAGAATGAACTGATCAATACATTCACAAAGAACATCCTCTAACAGGAACCAATGCTTTCCATAGGCATAGCTCTTCCACAAAAAGAAAATTAGAAGTTCAAAATTTTGACTTTTATAGGGGAAAAAGTCAACTGTTACCACTAGGCTGATTTGACATCAGTATAAGGTCTAATATGCATAAATATAAGAAACAAATTACGTCATTTAATATGTTTTCTTGATTACATGGGATCTGAGGAAATTGACTATATCATCTTCTATCCACACAAAACAGAAAAATGAAGTAGTTGAATAACAAACAAAAGAAAAGGAATTTTACATCACTTAATTAGTGAGCAAAAGAGAATAATAGTATGGTGAGGGGATGGAACGAAAATCACATGCATAAATGTTACTTAAAATGAAGGCAAGTAAAATACTGTTCAGGAATTGACTATGCATGAACTGATGATAATAACATCTAACATATAAAGACATTATTTTTGCATATCGATGGAGTCGATACCTTATATTTTCTTTATATAAGGGTTAATATCTTTAGGGTTATAATAAATGGAAGGACAGGGCTTTTTTTAAAGAGTCCTAGTGTTTTGTTATTTAGGATGACTCAGTAAAGCTATGGTTAGTTGAATCGACTGGAAGATTCCTGGTCAGTGCTTGGTGCTTGGGCAGGCTTTGACCTGAATTTTAGCAAATTGCTGGGTACTTAGGCTTCGCCTGATTGTTACTCCCTTCGTCTTGCTATTATTGGCCTATTTGATTTCGGCGCATAGATTAATAAAGTTGTGTTTTGGTGTAAAGTGGCAAGGTCTACTAAAGTTGGCTAACTTTTTGTGTACAAAAAGTTCCCTTTTTCGGCCTAGGCAAATAGTGGGACAGCCTAATAAGGTATACAAGTCACTTATAGCGGGAGAAAGGGAGTATTTCATTTTCTTCCGGTTTGTCCGGTTCAATTTATAACCAATTGTTTTTATAAATTTCTCTCTTGATTTGGCCTTTGACACTATCACATTACATTAGAAAAAATCATTTTGCAAAACTTAAAACTTAAGCAAATTATGGAAAAACTCAGACAGTATGGCCCTACTATCCAAGAAAGTATCTACTAGGATATCAACAATAATTTTACTTCTTTGAAGATAAGAGATCTTCAACTCGAATTTTTTAACTCCTAAGAGGAGATAAAAGTTGATTCGAACTTTGTGTCATTTCACGGCCCTTCATTTCGACATTTATCGACAAAACTAAACTATATAACAAGTTCCTTCGGAGCTCAGACATATAGTTCCAGAACAGTATCCTTTAAGCCTGCCAATGCGCCACACACCCATGATAATATTCTGATGGATTATCTAAACATCCTGTAACTGCAACCTGAAATCTTAGAAGTGAATCAACGATATTATTTTCAAAATAAGAAAACCAATGACCAGAGGGCGGGAGATAAATAAAGTAAAATCTAATCAACCCCTTAGTAGATGGTTTTACCATAAGTTTTCTTGCTTCTATAAATATGACTATCCTAGAAGCATAATTCACCAAACGACACCTTCATTTAACATGTTTATTATTTTGAGGTTTCTTTCGCAGTAGCTGCTTCACTGTAGCCTAATGTTACTGAGTCTATCTTTCCTAAGAGAAATATCAGAAAACAAATAAAAGGAATAAATAGAGAAGACATCACAGAGGAGCCAGATAATTGAAATAGAAGAGTATGATCTTCTTCTTCACATAAATTCCACCATTTCCAGCACCAATCTCCTTCCCCACATGTCATTTGATATTTCTGCAATTCTACATGTGGGCCATCTCCTTGTTAGTATATGAAACTACTATTTCGATCAAACAAGGTAAGTGCAAACCCTGGCGAGCAGTATAGTATTAGTATCAATTCAATCTTTACTCGAATTCTACACCAACTGCCGCCTCTACAAATCCTACATCTATAGCTTGAGCAATTCAACTTCCAACCAGACTTCTCTCAGGGAAGAATGCGAAACAGAAGCAGGATATACATTATGCACATTGAGCAATGAAACTTGCAGAAATGCAGAACGATACGAAACAATGGTACCAATAGCAGTTATAGATGGAACATAAAACAAGAATAACACAAAAATTGCATGTAGATGAAGGATCACCTGAAGTGTAAACCCTCATCTTCGGAGAAGAAGAGCCGGACTCGGAGAAGATGGCGGAAATGATTTTCCCGGCGCCGGAAGCAATGGCGCGGGCGGAGGGAACAACAACGCCGGAAAACCATCTAGGGATTTTCTGCATCAGACGCGTGGAGGACGATCATAGGGGGTGGCGCTGCTTCCGGCGGTTCTCACAACCTTGCCGCCGGCGCCGGATCGAGCATTTACCATTAGTTAATATTTAACAATTAACAATTAATGCATTTTTTAATTATGTTCTTCTTTATCCCCAAAAGCACGGTAACATAAATACCACAGTATTTGACCTCAAAAAGTAACTGGGTGGTGAATGACGAAAATGCCCTCAACCCACCCTCTAAATTCAATTGCGTTTATAAACAGACGCCCATCCGTCATCTCAAGTTTACTTTTCCATTCCCAGACACTGTATTTTCAGGAGCTTTTAATTGACCAGGTTTCTCTCTCCTCTCTCGCTCTACTACTTACTTGCACATGTACAAGCACTCCGATGTTTCGTGAATTTTTTTGAGTCGTGTGTTTACTGGATGATTGACTATTGGGTAAAAGTGAATTGGATCGTTTGATTCTTGCGCGGGTACTTATCATTTCGATGTGAGATTATTTAAATTATTTGGCCAATTGGTTTTGTGCTGCTTTGAACTGTGTATGGAACTTTCTGGCTGACATATTACTCTGCGGTATTGAGCTTCTTTTCCCCCTTATTTATTTTCTTGAGATGAAGCACTGCGATTTTGTGTGAAGAAGCTAAGGAATTATTTTGAGGTGAACTCGTGTTTTGATGTTTTAGTGAAGCGAGCAGCTGATAATCTTGTTGCCCTTGTTCAATGGAAAAATAGAAAATATGAAGTATTATATATATATATATATGTATGTATATATATATATATATGTGTGTGTGTGTGTGTGCGTGTGTATTATTTTTGTTTGACGAGCTTTTTATAAAATACACTCCTTTGTGATTTCAAGATGAAGGGGGGACTTTCTTATCTTGATCCTGGAAATGTAAAGCTTGAAACAATTGTAATGCTGTCAAATTTTGGGGAATTAGTATAAATAATGATGGGTTTTCAAATTTCTTTGATCATTTTTGTAATTGAATATGTTTCGTGAGTGGTTGTTGGAGGCTGAGTTACTCTCAAGTCTTCTTTTGTTTTAGTCCGATGAGATGTTTTGTGTTGGACGTAATTGGAGAAGTGATGGTACAACTGCAGAATAGTTTCATAGATGTTCCTCTTATACAGCATTTTTTCATATTGTGCGCATTATTTTTGAATTTTTTTGATATCTTTATGGATGCTGGTCTGAGTTTATGCATGGTTGTTTGCATGTGACAATATTAGAGCTACTGTGAACCAGGCACAAACAGACTGAATTGAACATATTAAGGCAGACAACAAATGTTTTACCTTTAAGGTCGTTGTAAATAGTATTTCTCCTTGTCTATGTTTTCACCTCCTAATGAATAGTTTTGTACTTGAAGCATCATGTTTATGAGAACTTAATTTTTCAGTCTCCAGAACTCATGGTGGAAGAGAGTTCAAAACAAAATACACTTATGATGGAGGAGATTCAGTTGTATACCAACTGGGATGATGTCATGTGTCCCATATGCTTGGACTTCCCCCACAATGCTGTTCTTCTCCAATGCGCATCATATGAAAAAGGATGTCGTTCCTTTGTATGCGACACAGATCATTTGCATTCCAATTGTCTGCACCGCTTCAAACAGGCAAATGGGATGTCACCGGAAGGCAAATCTCCAAGTACTGCTGAAAATATACAGTGTGTGGGTTCAGAATCCGAGAGCAAACCAGCCTGCCCCTTGTGCAGAGGAGAAGTCACTGGATGGGTAGTGGTCAATAAGGCTCGTAAGTATCTGGATGAGAAGAAACGCTGTTGTGAAGAGGAAAAATGTCGATTTACAGGTACTTATTCTGAGCTCCAAAAGCATGCACAGGTGGAACATCCTCATGCTTGCCCTTCGAAAATAGATCCTGCACGCCAGCTTGATTGGGACAATTTCCAGCAGTCTGCTGAGATCATAGATGTATTAAGTACTATTCATTCAGAAGTTCCACGCGGAGTGGTTTTGGGTGATTATGTTATCGAGTATGGAGATGATAACTCTGGCGATGATTATGATGACTTCCCCGGGGATGAGGGAAACTGGTGGACATCTTGTATTCTGTATCAAGTTTTTGATAATTTTAGGACATCTAGAAACCGAAGAAGATCAAGAGTCAGTGATTCCAGAAGAGGAAACCGCCGTTTGAGTTTTGATACTTCAAACTCTGATGAGGGTTCTGTGTCGTCTGCGGAATATGCAGATTACAGAGCTGATGAAACTGATGATGAATATGTGAGTGCAAGGGCATTATCCAGACGAAGAGTTGCAGAACATAGGTGAGCATTAACGTTCTATATGTTCCTTTATAGTTTAAGGTTTATTATTCTTGGTGTTCTTCCAAAGTATTGATTTGCCTCCTTCCAGAAAAGAAAGAAAGTAAAAAATGTTAAGACTTTATTACCACATTAATTGTTGGTTTATGAGATAACATACCATGTGTTTCTTGACAAATCGAATTTGGTATTTCCGTATCTATTCACTATTGATATTTTTATTCCATGTAATTTGCGATTGGATTATTCAATTAATGTCTAATTCATGATCATTGGTGACAATAAACCAGTTCAAGGTGTATAAGTGAGCACTTAAGTAGATCTATATCACGTGTAAGTTTCTTTCTCTTTTCTGCACATTCACCGGATCTTTTGTCCTCACAGCTCTCGAAGGCGTCGTTCCCGCTTCTTCGACAACTAGGGTAAGCATTTACCAGGAAGACTCCTCCCTCATTCTCTTGCAATTTACCATATGATGAACTGAGCTGTATCTCTTTAGTAGGCATCATATTTCAACTTGTTGAAGTTATTACATCTGATTTCCTTTGTAATGACATACAACTACCTTCATTCTGAAATTCATGCTACTCCATTTGTTATTATGCACTCTTGATGATCCCTTGCAGTACTTGTGCAGCAGAATAGAGTTCATCATAGGTGTGGAATGGAAAAGTCGAAAAGTTTACAGATCTCAGTTGGGCTGTAGGCAAACAGTGGATGATGCCAAAATCATATTGGCAGTGTTGGTGATGTAAAATTCTCAGGTTGGCACAATCAGTTTATCAGATTGATGTTCCTCTTAGGTCACTCGTTTCTTATACTTGGATTGCAGGAGTGTTTGGTTTTAGAACTTTAACGTGCTCCGCTTTCTAATAATTGTTTAATTCTACCCCTTGTTAATATTTCTTGGCAGACTTCCTTAGCTTCTTAGATGACTGTATGTCTGAATTCAACTACTGCTAGAATTTGTCTGTCAATTGGAAGAATGTTTATAAATGTATCATTTCATTTCATTATCTGAATGCCTTGTTGATTTCTCAGGAATATTTATTGTGCTTCATAGTGTTTGTCTTGGTATTGTATCCTGATTTGCTAAGCAGTTGAGTGCAAGGAATAAGAATCAAAGATACTTGGATAATCAGTGGAGTGCAAGGATGAAAAAGTTGTATGTTAATCAGCCACCACAAGCAGAGATATAATTCTTTAATTCATGAAGGCGATATCAATATGGCAACAAAAGGAATATCTTTGATTTTCTGGTTGCTAGTCCAATCACCCTTTCTGCTTATTTGACATTTTTATTTTTTTTATAATCTCGAATTAATTTGGAATTTACACGTTATTGAGCGTGGCATGGTCAATTCGCAAAACAGTTTTGCGTCAAGAATCCACTTTTCTTTCTTGTTCCCAACCCTTGTGTTTCAAATCAATGTGTTTTCATTTCATATCAATTTATTAGAGTATTAGCCATTCACAAGTACTAAGGAGCACTTAATTTATATTATTTGCCTATTTTTAAGTAGTTTACTTAACTCTATAATCTGTGAATGCTAAGGAGCATTTTATTTATTCTATTTTTTTTTAATTCTTTCTTCTTTCATATAAAATTAATTGTGACTTCAATGAGTGTTTATTCTTCTGTAATCCAAGAACACAAAGTATTAGCATGTAATTAAGTGTAAGTACCAAGTATTTATTTTTCTATAACTTACAAATACAAAGTACACAAACAGAATGTAGTACTCAAAGCACTTGCATTGCTAATGCTCTTATTTTACTTCACGTAGAAGTACCAAGTAAATTGCCGAATTATGCTAATCCTATTTGATGTAGTTGCATCATGTCACATCATGTTTACGTCGCAAAAGTCACTTGAAATGGTCTTGTCATCGCCAAATTTTAGAAACTTAATTCAATTCCGCGATTTTCTTTGATAAATTTATCGAAAATTTGTCAACTTGGAGATAGAGCATACGTCGCCTAAGCGCATGATATGAAATTTCATAAAATAACAAAGTCTGGCTACAATAAGGTGAGTCGTGACGTGAAAACTCAATATTTCACCAGGTTCCTGACTTGAGTTAAGATTCAGACACAAACAGAAAAAGACCATCACAATCGAGCCGTATTGCCGTATTACCGCACAACCGAAAATTTTGGCATCTCAATACAGCAATTTTTTTACTGCAATTAACGAATTTCAGGTTTGTCTGTAAACATTTAAGCTTTTTCCAGATTCTTTCATAAAGGAGAACAATGGGGGGAAATGTTGCCACAGGAAACGCTGCTGTAACAACAGCAAGTGCTAGCGAGGACTAATACGTGCAGTTCTTGGGGAGGTTGCGAATGACATTACTCTTCATACCCATTTTAGAGCGCATAGCCTCAACACCAGACGAGTTCATCGCCTTCATTACTTTCATCCGGACTACATGCTCTCTTGACTGCACCGTTGCTAGGCCCATGCTCTTGTACCTGCAAGCATATTCATAACATCAAGTTCCACATCGACATTGAAGTCTGAATCTCTTTATCTTTTACATCTCAAAATCCCCACACCCACGCCTCACCCGCCAAAACCAATATACAGGTAGAAGAGGTGATGTGATGGCTGTTGTGAGTGGTGGTGACTGGTGAGCGATACTACGATTTTTTAAAAACTATATACGGAGAAGAAAGGGCTCAATGGACATACCTAGAAGCTAATGCAGCGGTGATCTCACTGTGTAAGGCTGTGGGACGATGCTTCTGGCGATAGTATCTCAAATAGTCCCTAGATCCAAGCATTTTCGTCATTGTTGCACCATTATTGCGCCTGGTGATGACAAGCTCAGCACCACCACTACCAAGTGCAACAGCACTCTCCATGTCATCAACAGCAACCAGTTGGTTTCCACCTGTGCCCTCGTAACTTTAAAACCAGAAACAAGAAGTTAGAAAAATCAGAATGAACTAGAAGTTTAGAGTTACAACCAGTCAGAAGCCGCAAAAACTACTATGCAGAAACATATACCTGCTGCTGTAATCATAGAAATCTTCAAGCTCTGCTTCCTCGTCTTCACTTCCGTCACCATAGTGCACTTTGCAGTGGTTTTTTGCCTCCATATGCTTCCGAACTGCCTCCAAACTACTGAAAGGGTGACACCTTTCATTGCAGTACAAGCACATGAAATCTCTCTTAACCTGAAGAGTGTAATTATGGGTCAATTTTGGAAGTCCCGACATGCAAAAATAGTAGATGACCCTAAGAGATGAGACATTATTATCAATGCCGAGAAACATAATTGAATAGACAAGACAATTATTACCTTGAGGCCCAGATATGTAAGAAGGCCTTTAGGATCCTTCAGATACTCAATATCTGGAATGAAGAACCCATGCTTCTTGTGCATGTGTACCATACAGCTCTCAATTGTAGCATGCTCCAAATCACA
>JAYDZE010557424.1:0-31416 GCA_034509125.1 Monilaria moniliformis | reverse complement strand
GATAGCTAAGACCACTGGTCGGACCAAAATACTGTGGTATCATATATATATATATATATATATATATATATATATATATATATATTATAATTCAAATGGTGAGATTTATGCCTCAAGTATCTTAAGATCTCCCCCACCAACCTCTCTCCCATCAGATATATTCAACAGCTCAGAGATGGGGTGCACAACTTTTTTGTCACGTTCATTGAAGTTCTACGAGATAGACCTCCTGGTCATGATTGGGAGCTTGAACCAGGTGTCACCTGTGGTGACTACCTGTTTGGTTTCTTACAGGTTACGTTTTGTGATCCCTGTTTGCTAATCCCTTGCCACATGTTATCATTTGACTTTCTCATTTAGTTTATCTTTGGTTCAAATTATTCTAACTTTATTTGGAATCTATTTTAATTTTATGTTGATTTCCATTTAGAATATTTCAAATTTCTGAGAGGGACAGCTTGTTTTCATATTTGATTTGTGATTCCATGATTATGATCCTAGAATTGTTTGTTTGACTACTTAGTGCAAGTTTCATACATGTTGCTCTTGCCTACATATATTTATACAATGGTTTGAATATTATCAGGGGACAAGATCTGCTTTATATGCCAATAACCGAGAGTCTATTACAGTCACTGTGCAAGAGGTGACACCCAGGTCTGTTGGTGCTTTGGTAGCCCTTTACGAGCGAGCAGTTGGGATTTATGCCTCATTGGTCAACATCAATGCCTACCATCAACCTGGTATAACATTGCACTTGCCTTGTGAATTTCTTGCAGGCTGAACGTGTGTATATTAATGCAGCTAAGTCTTTTTGTTGACACATAGTTGAATATTTAGCTATTTCTGTCATAGATAACAAAGACATCTGTGATTTTCAAGGGTTCTTTTTATGCTCTTCGTGTGGAATCAAAAATTTCTTGTCACATATCTGCAGGAGTTGAAGCAGGCAAAAAAGCAGCAGGAGAAGTTTTAGCTCTTCAAAAACGTGTTCTTGCAGTATTAAATGAAGCAAGGTATAGTACTGGCCATAGAACTAATTTGATGGTTGATTGGGGGAATCTGGATTCCTACATTGGCAACAAAGGGTTTAGTGTCAATTTTGCTTTCAGTAAAATAATGAAGATCTTTATGAGAAATTAAAAATGTAAAACTGTAAAAGCATCAATTCTGCTACTTATAACTCGAGATGAAGTAATTACTCTGATAAATTGCAAAGGACGAAGTCTAGATCTTACAAATCATCTGAAAGGATTTTTGCAAAAGTTAGTGTTGGTTTTAACCAGGTAGAACTTAGTTTATTGCCTCTTTTATGTAAGTTAAAAATTTGATTCACATGACTTTTTGGCTTGGAATTGTCTCATATCACTAGGGATATTGATGATAACTTCTTCACTGTGATCACTAGAAGCTTGTTTATGTTCTAGGTCTACATCAGCTGATATTACATGCATTTTTTAACTTTATATGCTATACAATTCAATTTATTATTAACCCAGCTGAGAAAACTTGACACTAATATTAATATTTCCTACATTTTTGTACATTTTAGCTGTAAAGAGCCTGTTGAACCATTAACAATTGAAGAAATAGCTGATCGTTGCCATGCTCCTGAAGAAGTAAGGACACCACCAGACTTGGTTTGCCACTGTCTAATTCCATTTATATACATGACGAGTTGATGACTGCTTTGTACTTGTTGCTGATTGCAGATTGAAATGATCTACAAGATTATTGCACATATAGCTGCCAATGATAGAGCTCTGATAGCTGAAGGGAGCTGTGGTTCACCAAGAAGCGTAAAGGTTTTTTTAGGGGAGTGCAATGTTGATGATATGTACCCCTAAAAAAATAATACTTGGAAAACAACTCTTTTTTCTGTGAAGTTTTTCTTCACATTTTTGTCATCAAGGGGTTTTAAGCTGCACAGCAAGGTGAAAATTGTCACATTTCACCTGCCATTGCAATTTGATACATTTGCAAAGAAATAAAGAATAATGGCCGCCAAAACCATGAACTTTAGGCCAGATCTTGTTTGTCTCATGAACTTTAAAATTTGGTAGACAATCCACAAACTTCCGATTTTTATGAGTTTTTTTATGGGTTCCAGTCCCGGCCAATAAAAAACGAAGATGACAACAACATAACAAACGAAGATGTCAATGAAGAGGTCCCTTCACAAATTTGCGTGCAAGGTTCGAAGATACGCCGTAATTTTTTGCGGATGATGATCAACCATTAGATCGTGAATCAACGAACAACAAAGACCACTATTTCTACGCAATTGGCCCTGATAATGAAATGAAATACAAGTTTTAAAACACTTACCCTTCGTGACAGCAAGCACGTGCACCACGACCACATGAATCCCCACATGCAAGCTCTTGTGCTTCATCAAGCCCTAGCATATGGTGGCGTAACCCATACGTACCCACCTATTATGTTGGCGGCAATCCCATTCGAACTAATGTTGTTTTCCTAATGCATTTGGCGCAACCATATGTTCTACCTTCATTTTCCTCATAATGTTTGTGATTCAACAAAGTGCCTTGCACGAATGCAAAACTTGTAAAAATATAATACGTAGTTCGACATATACAAAATAGTACTAGTTCATTCTAGCTCTCAATAACTTGAGCTTGTCAACGATTCTGGAAGTAGTTTTCAACAATAGCAATCACCAAATTGGACATTCAATACCCTATGCAAAAGACCTTAAGAAAATCATACAACAGCTTACCAGACAAGCCCTTAATGTATATAGCGAAATACTTACACTTGATCGATGGACGAGTGTAATTTCTGCAAATCATGAAAGTACGACAGCTTCTCTCAGTTGCGAGACAAATTGATAAACACTAATCTCCAAAGAGAATTGAAAAAGGTCATATTCGTATGTTAGATACATAATATACATCAACCACTGCAGCTGGCACAACTCACTCGAGATTAGTTTCAAATGCACATACAAAATGTAAATGCATTATTGTCAATACAGATTGTGTCCTATATTACATTTACAACACTGCACAAATCGCACCGACTGCCTAGGATTCTTTGTCCCTCTTCTGATATTTCTTTCATATATCAGCTTCTGCGTATTACATCTATCTTCTTCATTTATCGTACATTAAGTCTTTTCATTGCTTTCTAGAGCATGTACATTTCTCTCTCTAGTCGAAAACTTGCATGCCAGAGGCAACTTTGTTCGCCTCTACCACCTTCCAACATCTTTATCCCTGTTGCTCCTGCACTTGGATGCTCCATATCAAGCACCTGAGTGCAAAAGCTGATGAGCAAAATTGTCACGATCAACAACAGCATCTTGCATCTGAGGTCAAATAGAGCAGTCATCAAGGGGATAATACTTCCTGGTGCAAGCAATTATATCAAAAGCACAATCGGCCACATTTTGTACTTATACCAGAATGCCAAATAAAACTAAGAATCTTTGTTTGGGAAACCTTTGTTTGCAAAAGGCTCCAATGGCATTGAGATTTCAAAACAATAGATCCATTACTCTTAATGAACAATTCTGCTCCTTGGTGTCTTTGAAATTTGTATTTGGAACAGGATTTCCATGACATTTAAATAGCAAACTTTATTTAATATCGATTTTCATCAAAACTTAATAATATCTTTCAGGCATACATTAACTAAGTCCCCAAATATGTACAAGAATGTTACATTTTGAAATTGAGCTGTATCAAAAGACTTATACCCTAACCTTTTTTGTTTAAGACTCAAGGATGCTAAATCTAATAAACCTTAAGTTACCATATATTCTACCATCACCACAGCCTATTTCTTCTCTCCCTCACCTTTCCTTCCTCCTGTACACACTACACCTGTACACCATCCCTAGTCTCACTCACTGTATCATTGCCTCTCTTTCTAGTTTCATTCTGCCTTACCTCTTTATCCCTCCTCTTCCATCTCCCTCTCCTGTCTCTCCAGTCTATGTCCTTTAAATGTCCGTCCCTCCTATTGTCCAATCTTTCCTCACTACGTCTCCCTTTCTCTCCTCCCATTTTACTTTCTGTTCCCCTCTATTTCCACCCGTCCTTTTTCTTCCTGACTTTACCCTTTGCAATTCTCATGAATCTCATCATCATTCTATATAAGAGGAATGTCAATGTAAAATACATGTAACCTGCATGCTTTACAAATGTTTTAATTACTAAGTCTAATATCTCAGTTGGAGCATTTTGAGGAGCATACTGCAATGGAAGTTGAGTGGACAACATAAGAAATTCAAAAAAAAATTCCTTGTTTTACAACATGATACATTTGCATCCACAACCCTAACAGTGGAAAATTGATAACTTTGATTGAGGATGATCAAGAATTATGAGAATTTGCTTTTGGAGAACTGCTTTCAAGGTTGAAACTAGTGTTTCTTTCTAGAACTGGGGATAACTTTTAACTGTAGATTCAGATTGTATCTGGAAAATGTTGAAAGAAATCCTTTTGCAAATAATGATTGAGATTGGTTTAATGGTTTTGGAGTATTGGTTTTCAAGTTCTGAAAGAAACAATAACCAAGAAATAAGAATTTGCGTTGGAAGGCCTAATTTCTTTTGAAATGGGGAAAAAAATTTCTTGTAGTTGTCAAATGATGTTCGGGAAGAAATGCTTTTGGGAGGACTGGCTGACATTGGTTTTAAACATGCAAGACACAACTTTAGCATCACAACTTTTTCTATGGCTTATATGGATTGTTTTGGGAGAACTGTTTTTCAAGTTCTCAAACAGACAATAATCTAGAGAATTGGTAGCACTAAAATATGTTTTTAACTTCCACCAGGAACAACCAGCTTTTCAGATTATATAGGATGAAGAAGTGTTGGTAATCCAACTATTCCAAGGGAAAGGAAATGTATATAATGATTTGACTAAACCTGCCAGCATGTAGGGTACCATTGAGTTAGCAGATAAAAATATGCAACAAAAATACCACATATATATCCACAAGATTTTGAAAACAGATTTTTGGTCGTTTCATATACTAATGATAGTTCTGCATACCTCATACCAGGATGGCGCTCCCTTTCACTTGTGCATCCACAACTGAACTTATAAAGTCATGTCACAAATGCTTTTGTTTTGGAGTTCTTTTGAAGGCTAGCCTTACGGAGTTGAGGATTTTCGATGGAATATACTAGAAGGCTTCCATCTTTAGTCCCAGCTATGAAGCATTCTTCAGGGGTCACAATCAGTGAGCTTATTGATTTTCCGAATCCAGTATATTTCACAAGAATTTCAAGGGAGTTCATAGAGCGTACGGTAATCTGTCCCTGATCTCCAGCACAAACTAGAAAGTTACCACAACTACTCAGTTCAATGCAGCTAAGGCGGCCATTGGACTCAGCAGTTGAAATATGCCTCCCATTTATAGAAAAAAGATGCAAACTAAGATCATCCGCATATAGGACAATCCGGCCATGGCGAGAAGCAACAAGCTTGGACAATGGTCTGCCAGAAGGATGTCTAATAGATCTTACATATCTACCTTCTTGTATAGTATGGAAGACACAAGTTCCATCTTTTGAACCACTTATTATTAGATCAAGCTCATTACTTGCACATATGCATGTAATGATGTCATCATGTCCACAGAGAATATGAAATGGAGTATCAGCGACGATGCAGTCTTTCCATGAATACTCCGTACGTGTACTTCTAGATCTCTTTTCAGCAGATCGAACACGAAGAATTTCCCACACCATAACAGTGGTATCATAACTTCCAGTAGCAAGTATGCTTCCATCATCTGTCACTGAAAAGTGACAAATAATAATTCAGATATAAACAATTCTTGAAGGAAATGTGAACTGAGAGGATAACTACAGAATAGACAAGACAAAAGAAATACACTTCTAAACACCGAAATATGATTTATATTGGTATTAGCCTTATATCATATTATCAAATTCTGATTTACAGCTAACTCCAAGTAAAATATAACAAGAGACTGAACTTACATGTCATGTTTGGCTGGAAATAATAAGGTTTTAAAGAACAAGCTAAGATATAGGGATTTAATTAGCTCCCAGCCAATATTTTGCTCTCCATTTCCATTATTTTAGATTGTTGGCATATAAGAAAAAAGAAAAGTTAATATCATTTTGCCCTTGAATTTCTGATATCGATCAACAGCAGCTTCCAACATTAGATTAGTATCCCATGTTTATCTTTTTTTATATGTAAGTAATTGTTCTAGTTTATCTTTAAACGTCCAGAGTTTATAAGATTAGAGTTATATTTTAGTACTGTAGCAGGAATAGGAGTTTTTTGTCTTGTTATTATAATACCCTCTTAAGGTTAGAGAATTGTGTCTTGAAAATTAGTTTGAGAACCAGCGATTGCTGTGTAGCCCTCTGAGGAGGTGTGGCGCTCTTCAGAGGAATTTATCCTCTGTTCTCTTTCATTCAGTTCTTATATTTCAGTACGTTTCTTTTGCTCGTTTTTCCGTTCCATATCTCTTGTTCTTTCTTGTTCAACCGCAATCTTCTCTATCAATTGGTGTGATGAACTATGGTTGCGAACCCGGCATTAGAGAAGGCGGACGAGTGGTTAGAGAGGAACGACGCGATGCGCCACTCTCAATTCCATCAAAGCCATGCTCAAACAACTCCTGCTGTTAAAATCACCGGAAACTTTCGTTCCCGGCCCAACAATACTTCCATCCAGCCCAGTGGTTCCGGCTACTGTGTTTGCGCCATCGGCCCAACCTGCTGTTGCGACTTCCCCATCCGTTGCACCAGCACAAATGCTTCCATCCAGCCCCGATGCTCCGCCACCACAGCCCCTGCTCCTGACCCTGGCACCAGCTGCCGGTCCATCCCAGAACACTCCCTCACCATCTTTGGCGCCACCACCATCGCCGTTCCACCCCCCAGCCACCCATAGCTCTTAGGCAATTCAGCCTCTCCAGCTGGCCGCTGTTCCACCGCCGCCTCATCCATCCAGTTCCGTGATTCCACCATCACAGTATTCGCCCATGCCCCCTGTTACAGCCCGCTCTTCCACCGTCCCGCCACAACCCCAGCCTTTTCCGCTGCTACAGTGGCTCTCTGTTTGTTTCTAGATTAGTTTTCCAGTCACTTGTCTCCTCGCTTGTTATCATCTTCACCATGCCCAACAAACAATGGTCGCTACTGCTCATACACATCAGCGGCATGTGGAGTTTCATGTAGGCGATCCTCTGTACCTAAAAATTCACCCTCCTCGCCAATCCACGTTGTGGAAGCCGCATCATCAGAAACTCGCGCCTCGCTATTTTGGTCATCTTGCGGTTGACGCACGGATAGGGGCATTAGCTTATCGTCTTGCGCTCCCACCGGCGTCCAAGGTTCACCCGGTATTCCATGTGTCATTGCTCAAGCCAGCAGTAGGCAACACGCGGCTGCCTGACTCTTCCAAACGACTTGCTGGCTGTGGATCCGCTGTGTTTACCATATCTCCGCCTTGAGGACAAGGCTGTTTCCACCACGGGAGGAGTTGATATTGATCAACAGCAGCTTCCAAGATTAGATTAGTATCCTATGTTTATCTTTTTTTCTATCTAAATAATTGTTTTAGTTTATTTTTAAGAGTCCAGAGTTTATAGGATTAGATTTATCTTTTAGTATTGTAGTAGGAATAGGAGTCTTTGTCATCTTATTATAAATACCTTCTTGAGGTTAAAGAGGGGTGTCCAGAAAATTAGTTTTGAGAACCGGCAATTGCTGTGTGGCCCTCTAAGGAGGAATTTATCCCCTGTGCTCGTTCATTCAAGTTCTTATATTTCAGTACGTTTCTTTGGCTTGCTGTTCCGTTCCATATATCTCTTGTTCTTTCATGTTCAACCACCATCTTCTCTATTAATTTCCAGTTATTCTTTTTTATTCACATTTTTGTCAGTCTACTCTTGGATGTTCTCTTTATATCAATATTCTGAGGTTGATCATTTAGTTGTTGCATTTCTAGTAAGCCAGACAAGAAACATAGGCATCATATTCATATTACATAACATGTGGGAAAGCATAAATTGCTTTTACTCACGAGGTTATGGTTTTCATTTACTGATTGATGATAAAATAAGTGAAATTTATATCCATCATATTGAATGAGCAAAAAGGATGTAATTTGGCTAATATTCTACTTTAGAAACTCCAGGTTTTATGTTTAGTGGCAGCAACTATTACACCTATTGAGATAGCTTATGGTCGAGGCTGGCATTTTCTTTGGCTGGAGTCTGACTCCATGTATGTGTGTCCTTGTTAAAGTCCAGTGGCGTCTAAAATCTCAATGGATTAGGATTTTGGAGAGGCTTCAGCTTAAAGATTTTCCGGTTTCGATACTTTTCAGTTTGCGGATAAGCTGGCTAATCTGTCATCCGATATTGGCTGGTGGAGTTCAGTTCACCCCTTGGATATTTTGATTTAGTTGACATGGACATGCACTCTAATGGTTTTATTCGGTGTTTGTTCCGGATTTTAGAGATGTACTCTTTTTCCTACTCGAGGGTTCGTCCTTAGGTTTATCTTTAGAGATTTTAACGAGACCTGACTCTTGAGATTTTGGTTTGTGACTTCCGTAAGCTCTAGGACTAGGACATTATAATTTATAACCAATTGTAAAATGAAATCGTTATAATTTCCAGATGGTAAGACTCTTACCTGCAACACAGCTGATGACGTCTTTATGATGTCTGACACTCTGCACCATCCTTCCATCATTAAGGGACAGGACCTGGAAACTGTTTTCCCAGTTGCCACAAGAAATGAGGAAGTTCTCAGATGGCGTTTGCAAGGTTGCAAAGCACTGTGCTCCAGGCTCAAAGTTGTCAGCCAAAGGACTTCCAATTTTACAAGGGGAAATTACATCTGGACCAATAGCAAAAAAGGGGTCCTACAGAAAAATATAAGTTTAAAGCATATGCATGTATATTATAAAAAAGAAAAATGTGTTTCTACATGCATTAACATCGCACCTGAGAACCAGAGAATGTAAAGTTCCCACCATATTGCAATTGTGTTGTCAACCACGTTTTAACATATATGTTGAGGCTCTGGTCCACTGAGATAATGTACGAGTCCAGCACATTGACGTAAACCACAGCTGATGAAGAATTACTTGAACACGGAATAATAGAGGTTAAATTGATAGACCCAGGAGCATATTGCAGAGGATGAGCAATTGGGATTGGAGGCCCCCGCCTTGGGTGTTTCTTCTTGAAAATCTGAATGGGTGTCTGACCAAAATTGGCAATCTGGTCTTCTATGGCCGATCTTTGCAGATCATCTTCCATGTTATCCATGTTTACAGCTCCTTCATAGGTCAAATAATAAAAAATATTTGCAGCCTGTACACCAGTATCACAGATCAGGTAGAAATTCATAATCACAGGTGTTGTTGACATAGAGTAAGGGAAAAAGTATCTTACCTCAACTGCTGGTTTTCCACGCTGCTTATAACCAAACACCAAATCAATCCAGTTGTGAAGGTTTGAACTAACATACTCACTTTCAAGGGCCTCCCTGTTTTTGCTAATAAATTCTTCTGCTGAGCCCTGGAAATTGTTTTGATGGAAGATTGTTATTTGAATACGTAAATTATCAAATTAAATACCAAAAACCATAAAAGTTAACACTAGCAGCAATATGAGGGCAAAGAAATTGGACCAGCAAACACTGAACAAAAGAATATGTATAGCCTCAAGTAATCTTTTTTTCCACAAGCCACTCCCACCACTTCTTAATTAATCTAACAACAAACAGCAGACTAGCAAAAGCTATCACTGGGAGAGAGCACAAGGAAGTCAATGAGCTAATAAGACAAACAGAAAACCACAAGAAGGGCAAACCAAAAATGCAATGAATCAACCCTCATAGTTGTAAGCTTTTCAATTTATCTAAAACAGTGACTACGTGACAAGAAAATTCTAGAGTTTGTCCAAGGGCTGGGAGAACTACCTTTAGAAAACGAGATACAAAAGGAAGCAATTGAAAATAAGTTAAGAGAAATAAAGCATACCTTTGCCCAGGGGGGGAGGCAAACATCACGTATTAGTGCCCCATCTTGTTTTACTCCAAAATGATACGAGTTTGAATTCATTAAAAATTCTGGCATGTAAAAGAATTCAGGAATCAATTCCTTCACATCACTTGTATTTGTAAGGCAGTTTCGGTATGTGCTATCAATGCTGTGAAAGAGGCGGTCTGCATGGTCAAATTTACCACCCTGATTGAAGACACAGGAAGGACGAATTTTTTTAATAACAACAATAATGATGATATGATGATGACAACAACAGTAATGAAGATGATAATAATGATAAATAAAAAACAATTAAAAAGGAACTACATAAGTAGAGAAAATCAAAAGCACAAAAACCGACGAAAAATCTAGAGCGGACTACAATAGAAGAAATAACTTCAAATATATAACCAGTATCAGATTTTAAAATAGAACAGTAACGTAATAACAGGAGAAAAACCAAGTAATTGTGGATAGCAAAAACATACCTGCAGACTGCGATGGAGGGCTGTAAATGGCTCTAACCGAAGTAGGTAATAGAGCACTATCCCCATGCTTGAGTAATGAGATCCATAGTAGAAACTGTAGAAGGAAGCAGAGGGGTAGAACATGAAGAGCAAGATGATACAGATTCAAATCATGGAAATTGGAAAATAAAATACATTGTGGGGCCAAATTACCTGGGAATATCAGGATCTACAAAGTTATGGTACCTATCCTCAAAAACCTGAATCATTGAAAAGTAAGTAAAAGATATAGTAACCACACAAGAACAATGCCCTGGATTAAGTAAGGTAAAAATTAAACAACCTCAAATCGTTTAGGATCAAGGGCTCCAACAGGCTTTGATAAATCTCTGAAAGTGGCTGATTGTTTTAAGTCAAGAGTTTCAGATGTATAGTCTGCCAATATCCAAGGAAAGATGGGATACTGGGTCAAATCATTGTATGACCTTCCTGCAAGGGTATTGAGAATCATCAGATATTCAAAGTTTGTCATCTCTCTTCTTCTCCATCTTTCCTTAGCAGTTTCTGCCATTTCTTGAGCTACGCGTCTGTCAACAAAAGGAATAACTCCAGTCTTGTCCTTGTGGCCCTTTAACATAGATTCATTTCTGGTTTTCACTATCAAAGTTCCGACATCCTTTGCATCTTTTTGAGAAGAAAAATTTAAAAATATTGGTGCAATAGAGTTAATAAAGAAGATCTCTACTGCAGTGTTTCTCAGTAAATATCGAGTCCAATGGACAGCCTTAATCTGCAATCACAAAAAACAAGTGGCAATTAGGTTATAACCACATAATGTGCTAGACAGTAACAAAAGAGAAGCATAAAAAGGGTTAGTACATCTAAAATGTTCCACCACCGGTGACGCTTAGTACTTATATGCTGCTTCTGACATTTGTCTCCGATAACCATATCAAAATTATCTGGGTAACTTAGTCTTTCAGCATCTCCATTCAAATTCGTGGGCCATTTTAGAAACTTCTGCCTCTGAGGTCCTCCAGAATGTTCAGGTTTCAGAACAGGTGATCCCCCTGTGCCTTCGACACAAGACTCAGCAAGGAAATGTAGGGATTTCTTTATAATTGCCAATCGCCCAGATAATTTCCTCCTTGGTGTTACAAGAACACAGGGTATTTCCATGAGAACCTGCAAATACATTAGAAAAACAAAAAAACGTTGGAGATTAGAGCGGTCCTTCCTCTTTTGCTTCAGTATGGATGCTCAAATTCATACCCCACTGTTCTCTGGTTCTGTTACTGGGGGGTAATCTTCTCTGTCTTGCACAATTTCCTGCTCGGTACTTTCTCTTGTCACTTCCTGTCTTCCCGAAGGATCCTCAATCTCTACAATCTGTTGCTGGCTAGATTCATCCTCATTTTCATTTGGCTCTGAAGATCCCTCCTCAGTAATTCTTTGAATTCCTTTAACTGAAAATTGTTTCATTTTCTCTATGGTGACACTCCCTGAACCAAATTTGGTATCATTGGTAGAAAGAAGTGCCTCATTGCCAGGCGTAGTGGAGGAAGGCTGGCAAAGCTTATCATCAAAATGATAATTCCGTCTTAACTTTTGCCTACGGCGCCATCCGTCCTCCGTCTTATCAAGTTTCCAATGTGCATCTATGCTATTGGGGAATGGATTAGCAGACCATGGACCCCTTTCATCAGTCAGCAAGCGGAAAATATGAACCCACTTCTCCTGTCAAATGTAAAACTTAGATTTAAGCATACTACGTGCAAGAATAGAAAAAATTAAGTATTATGAAGGAAGCTAGCCAAAGATATTCATATATTACAGAGACAATTTGCTGGTCTTCATCCAAAGAGAGCTGGGAAAAAGATCTTCTACTGTCATCAGAAGAAAAAATGGCACTTAAACTACTCTGTATCTGGTCCTCAGAAGCTTTCTTTTGAGTAGATTCTATAGACATATTTTCTTCCATTTTACTTCGCAGCTCATCTAATTGCAAATTTCGATCTGCTGCCACACTCTTAATGTAGTTGACCTCATCGGCAACCTGCAAAATATGGTTTAAGATTACAGACAGTAATAGAAACAATTATTTAAGAGAGTACAGTACCAATTCAAATGTTTTCTTATCTCTGTAATTGCAACAGCAAATCTTTTTCCATTCATAATATCCTTAGTAAGAAAAAGAAGAAATAAAGGAAACACTTTGCCTGCACACAAAGTAAAATTTGACGAGTAACAAGAAAATTCGGAGCCAATGGATGGTTAAGCAGTTTCTTTGTATCCTCACTCTCCAGTTTGGCAAACTTTACAGGTCTACTTTAACAGGAACTTCTCAACAGTGAGCAGAGGTCAGCTGGCAGATTTAGGGATTCAAAACCCTTACCCTAGTTCAAAGGGAATAAGCCACCCTTCTTGTTACCAAGAAAAATAACAAATTTATTCATGTGAATATATTTTCCAGTTCATCCAAAGTTTCTGCATTCATTGGGTGCACATGACAAGAACCCAATATCATGTTGGCGCAGTAGCTAACTATACTAAAACCTGGGCAGAAAAGAAACATACCGCACCAAGAAGCCGATCTTTCTGGATGAAATTCAATATAGAGTTCCCTTCCTTTGATTTACTACTTAAATCAGACAAATCATCACTATCCATGATGCTTGTAGCTAGCATTGACTTCCCGCAATTGATAGTTTCTCGTATCAATCTGGATATAACATGAATACGAACTCCACCATCAAGCATCCCATACTGTGACCTAACAGCAAGCAAGGACCTGTGCACAAATCAAGTGGTCATTACCTAAAACATACGTTCTTGATTAATAAAAAAACACCATGTAATAATTTTACCAACCAGACATTAAAAACTAATCCTGCAAACATTTCAGCTGCAGTTGAGAAATTTTATTACCAGATAAGAAGTTGCAGCCTACTCTTGCTCTGGTCATCATCAGCAGTCAGAAGGAAAGGCAGAGTAGGAATAACTTGTTGGACGCAACGAGATGCTCTCTCAAGTGATGTTCTACAAAGATAGAGGATCATTAATCGGTTAACGAATCTTAAGCATTTTTCCCCTCTTAAGAGCATAGCCTTATCAACAGCTTTATTTGGTTTTCCAACTAGTGCACTGCTGATCCCCCCTGACACAGCTGCAGCCATCTCAGCAGCTGGGATGTTTAACGATTCTACCAAGCCACGAGCTCTTTGGCTTAACGATGGCATCAAAAATGATGACGATTTTGGTAGAATCTTGCTCTGTCCCTTTCCATTCATTTCACCGATAATAATCCAAAGGTTGTCATATAAATTCCACCACTCATCAGAGATTTTTTCATCTTCATTTAAGAAATGCTTGTTCTGTACCCCATAATTCCTATTAAGAAAAAAGTGAACTATATCAGAAAGAATATATAGAATTTCAGGTGAATTAAGGTCATGGTTGCAGTCAACTTCTTCAAATCCCAATATCAATAATCAAGATGTTGATACCCAGATAAGTTATCGGCAGGCTCTCCCGGCAAGGCCTCAACTAAAGCATCATTGAAGTCTGGGCAGTTGTCTAGTTCTGGAAAATGAGGAGAAAACTTGGAGCTGCATGCTGGAAACTGTTGAAAGGGAAAAAAAAAAGTTTCTTTTATATAACAGAATAACATGTGATGTTAAAGGATTATAGTTCACCCTACATCAAGTGAAAATAAGCAAGCAAACATACAAGTCAGTCAAAAAGAATATCTATTTCAACAACCAAAAATAGCATATGGAACATGGCATCCCAGAATGAGTACCCAATGCATTTCTGTTGAATGGAAAGAACAACAGGACTACCTTCTATCAGATTCTTTGGACTTATCCAAGGGCATACCATCTTGAAACTATAAGGATGTCTCCTTTACACTCACTTCTTCAGTTCATGAAACTCAAGTAAAACTAAAATCATGATTCACAGGTAGGATCTAAAAGTTTGCTTTTCTTTCTTGTAAAAGTGCTGTCTTTTCGAGATGTGAAGCCTTAAAAATTTTGAGGACCGTGCTAAGTGAATGTCAGTCTGTGCATCAGGTGTTGGTCAAATGGGACGGTTCAACAGCAGACAAAGCTACTTTGATGGATGAGGCAGGTGTCAAGGGCAATTTCCTAGCATCAGCCTTGAGGACAAGGCTGTTCTCACGGGAGAGGCTACTGATGCTGCCATGGCACACATATGCGAGAGGCCCACAGACTGTTTAGTCTTCTCTTATTTCTTAATTAGTTGGTTATATTCTTTTTGGGCCGGCTGTCTTTTAGTTGGGAATAAAAGCCTGTACTTTATGTGTACATGGGGTTATTAGATTTAGGGTTTCTTTCTTAGTTTATTTATAGTGCAGTTTTGTAAAGAGTCGATCATCAGAGTATTTTGTAAAGCTGCATGTTGGTTGTAGGCCTCTGCAGAGGAGTTTATTTCTTTCAGTTATATTCTATCAGTTCTTTGCGTCATCTCCACCTTAACTCTGTCATATTATATATACTTTTGTTATGCTATACATAATTTTTTTCAATTTTCTCCCTGATATGCATCATGCAGTTAGTGGAGGATAATCAAGGGATAGCGTTACATGGTAGTGGAATTAGTGGAGGATAACCAAGGGGCAACAGTTACTTGGTAGTGGAGAGTGGAACCAATGCAGTTTTTATTATTATAATTATCATTGAATTCCTTTATTATCATTGCATGTAGGAAGGCTATAAATAGTCCTTGGAGGTTTGAAGGGGACTATCGAATGAAGTATTTTGTATTGAATGGCTTTGTCGAGGGCTTTCCGTGAAGGAAAGAGGGCCTTCTTTTAAAGGAGTTATCTTTTATTTCAATCACTTCCCCATTTCACTTACAAAGTGTTCGACATACTTCCATTCACTTCTTTTCTAACACTCCCCTATTTGCTCTCAATTTGTTGTTGAGTGCGGCCCCTATATATATTATGTTATTTTTCTGTTGTCCTTGTATATATTATATCAATTTCTGCAGTTTTAACAGATCGATTCTTATATATACAATGTTTTTTATTTAATCAGATGTGCATCCACCATTGATAACATTGAGCAAAATGGTTATTTACCACCATTGACTCAGATAAAAATGCCTTCTTCAAGTATTGATTCAAGTATTGTGTTCAAGTGATGCATTTGACTACTATAAAATAACATTAGATTGAAAATAGTAATGAATTCTCCCTACTCTAATCCCATCATAAGTATTAAATCTAGTGTTTTAGTGACAATTCAACAACACCTCATGTTTTCATGACTCAATTAAAGGGTTAAACTGTCAATTTATTACTTAACTTTCATGAGCATATCAAGTAATGGAGGTTGAATAGCAACTACATACCGGAAGCCGATTATCCAATTCAGAGATGAGCATTTCATCGACTAGCTTTACAAGGTAGAATGTATTGTCTCGACATGGCTGACAGACGAAAGTATTTTCTTCAGCAGATGAGTTTATTAGCTTCTGGGTCAAATCTTCATATATATCACGAAGAAATGATTGATACGAGATGCCAACCTGTAGAAACATGACTTTAACAGTGTTTGTTCTTTGGTAATTTAGAAAATTAAAATTAGAAGTTCTATGAAGTAGTAGAAATACTTGTTCACTTTGAATAAGCAGAAAGTTGACAGTCTCTTCCAAATTCTGCCAGCCACCTTTCACGGAAAGAATATAGTGAGAAAGCACAAGACTGTAAACACTTTTCACCATATGTTGCTCATCTATCTCAGAATCACCATGAGTTCCTATTTTCACTTTGTAATTCATTAACACGTCAAGCTTTACAGAGACCGACAACCAAGAATGCCACCCATTTTCCTACATAAAACATTTATGTATTTTAGAGGAATGAATTTTTCTTGATAGAGTACAGCAAACAAAAAGTTAGTACCATAAGAGCTTCAATATTTGAAGGATTTGAATTTAGTAGATCTAATAGATCACCCATGATTTTCACTCTTGAAGTGCGATTCTCACAACCTGACAAATATTTGAAAATGAGAGGTAAAATTTGAGGAAGGAAGAACTCAGAATTATTCCTGCTGTTTTTCCATCTATCAGGTTGGTTCTGCTTCTGCAAAACCTGCAGGCGAGGCAAAAAGAATTGTAAATTCTGCAGCATGCTTTTTAACCTACAAAGATATATAATGTGAACACCCTGACAAAATAGATTGAACTTCTGTAAGCACCTGTTTTGGGCTAGCACCACCTAGGAGAACATCAAACAGTGTAGCACACAGAAGGTCTGTCTGGGGGTATTTGAAGAGCCTGTCTGATACTAAGGAAAAAAATGGTTGTGTAACTAAGCTGATTTTCTTATGACCTTCAGACAAAGATTTAGATCTCCCCACTGAAATGTTGAAAAATTTGGATCCTTTCTTCTCAGAAGGAAGACCAACAAGAAGTCTTCCAATAAACTGTAAGCCAAGCAGTCTAACTGGCTCAAAATCCCTACAGTAATGATAGACACAAAAGTATATGAACCAGAAGCACCAAATATCTCTCTGAACTGATGCAGAGAACAAAAACTGGAAAAGGGAAATGAAAGCAAGTTTTAAGCAACATTCTGGTTAAGAGTGGAGGTGATAAAACGCCAAATACAGTGAAGATCTCTGAAATTCCTTCACCTAAAACAGGTTCAGGTCACTGCACTAAATATTTTACCATGATGTTAAGAACTCAATAATCATGTAAGAAACTATGTGTTGCAATAAAAATTCAGCACGTTAAGATGGAAAAGAAGATGAAAGATTTAGAAACAATGCCAAGAATTATAAATGACATCATACACCAGGACGAAACACAAATCAATGTTTGCCAAATGTTTTAAACATTTAGTGACATAGTATTTAAGTAAATGCCATCTTTGTCATCCTTTCTATATCAGGGCACTGCATCACAAAATTAGATGACTACCTCGATAGAAGATTGACAAAAATGTGACAACCTCCAATTATGTTCACTTGCTCCAGAAAGGAAGCAAGGAGTTGTTTGTCGGAAACTGCACGTATGATCATATTTAAAATGTCTTCAATGCAAGCTGTATCTTGACAGATTTCAGAAAACGCAATGAGTGCTTTTATGTCGGATGCTGTTATATGCTCCCTACAAATTCAAATAAACCATTAGAATAACTGAAAGAGTTTTTACAAAATATACCACCCAGTAACTATGGACTTAAATACAGAATCAGATGCAAAAGCATTAATACACATGAAGTACCTGAGACTCATCTCTCCAAGACTCAATAAAAGAAGACGGATTTTATGTACTTCTTCTCTGTCAGGTTTCTCTCCGACAATTTGGTCTGTCAAGGTCTGCTTGCTCCTGACTGCAGGTTTGCTCTCAGCATTGTCCCAGTAAAACTGCCGAATAATATCAAGAACACGAGGAAGCCTACAAAGACTCTTGAGCAACCTCAGATCATTATCAAATTGCTGGATGAGGAACATGTATAGCTCGCGTTGCACCTTGTAAACTGTGTGGACCCATATGTGAGGGTTTAGAAAGACATAAGAAATAGCATCTTTTACCAGCAACTCAGACAAACCTGTAGGGGTATGTAAAGTAGTTAGATAGTGCACGGCATTTGAAGAAAATATATGATCTTATGCACACACTAGCTAAAAAATTTGATAACAGTTTAGGCTTCATTGTTTACCACCATTAGAAACAACACTAAATAAATGCTTTAATGCTGAAAGTGTTTCCAGATTTAGCTGATTAGCTGGAGCTTGTTGCAGCAAAATACCCAATACAGAAAATCCAGAAAGTAATAGCATCTGCTGTTGATTGGCTAAATTATCATCCAAGACCGATGCTATTAGCTTAATAGTTTCAGCAGTCAAATGTCCCAGGGTAATAGGAGGTAGCAACATCTTGTCAACCTGTTCGCTTCCATCTTTTTCATACATCTCGGGCTGTGTTAAAAGAGGGAAAAATACAGAAACTCCCCCAACACAATAAATAATCTGCTGCAAAAGCCGTCGAGAGCAGAGCTGGGTGCCACCCAATACAGTAGCTTCTAAAGTCCTCTTATCATTTGCATGATCAGCAATTGGTGAGACATTGGACAATGTCCTACCAATACTTGCCTGGAGAGGGAAGAAAAGAGAAAAGAATTTCTTTCAGTCTCTGAAGTTTAACAAAAAATTAAAGATCCTTGTTCAATCTGACATACTGCCTAGAATATAAGAAGAACCTGCGCATTAAGTCCAAATATGATTTTTGATGCAAGGCCATCTTTAGCATCAAGAAATCCACCAGGCAGAAAGTTATCCACGTATGCTGAAATTTCATTATCAAGGAAATAATACATATAACTTGGTCCTAAAGAACAGATTCCCCGCACAAGTTCAGCAGGGATAGCATCACTGAACAAGTATGTTGGACCTATCTGGCCGCAAAATGGCAAAGCGTCTTTCACAGAATGCATGACATTCTCATCCTCGTACATTGTTTGCTTGAATTTAGTGCCAATTGTGCAGGTAGTCAATGGTTCAGTAATTTTTGGATATCTGGAATTTATAACAATGAATATGAAAGTTCTTTCATTAGTTTCTTTAGAACAAAATCAATATCGACAGGAAATTAGACTACCTGCACTTTTCTGAGGATAAAAGAACACCATCCATATAACACTTCAGCTGGCTTCCCCCAGAAAATGCTCGACCAACAGAATGCACTAAACAGAAAAAGTACCACTTCTTTCTGACAAGGTTGAAACTCATAGATGCACATTGTCTTTTCTGATTAATTGACTGAAATATAAAACTAGGGTCACTAAAAACTTAATAGTATCATTTCATTTTGCAATGATAACTATCACAAATTCATGTTCAAGAAGCAGTTTCGAAAGTAAGAAAGATAAGGCTACTATAGTTGGAAAGAAAAAATATATGGAATTCTGAGCTCACCTCATACATTAGCTTATCCATCGCAAGGACAGCGTAGCATCCCCGTCCATTTTCCGTAAGGAAACTAAAAAGACCCATTGGTCCATTTTGAGGAAAGCTTTCTATCCTGAGCCAACACGTAAAAGAAAATCCCTTGTTCACAGGCCACTGAACTGGGGTTTTGATTACTATGCCCTGCATATCCAGGTCAGAATCATATCTGTTAACCAAGAGCATATCTTGTCCAAAAGAAGAAACAACTATGGAATAACCCCCCATGAAGGAAAATGTTAACACGCAATAGCATAACTGTCTAGCTAAAGTATGATCTGAGGTCACACTCACCCTTTGTTTTTTAGAATATGCTAAATTTTCTGAGTCCCCAAAACATATATCTGGAGATCACATGAAACATTTTTTTCCTTATTAAGGTAACAGACTTGTTTATTAAGTGGGAGTAGTAAGCCTCTCGCTAAAGTAGGAGTAGGAGATTACATGGAATTGAGTGCAGGTTGTCCTCGTAGATTCAGGCTTTCTTTTGTTTTAGACTTGTTTAAAGAGTAGAGAAAGCGCTTGTGATTGTTGCTTCATTTTTTTGGAGGGGGGCGGTGGATCTCTTGTCTACCCTATGTGTATCTCCTCTCTTCTTATCTAATAAAATGTTTATAATAAGTAATGATCGCTGCATCATAACCTGCTTCCGATTGAATTTATTTCGTAAATCTAAATTTTTGTATAAGTACTGGATATGAGTAATTGGAAATTGAGTCTTCTTCTAGAAACTGGAATTCACAGGGTTGAGATAAGCAAATAACAGATCATAATTCTGTACCATATCATCAAATTTTAGTATAAGTACTGGATAAGGTACATTTTTCACCAATAAATTTAAGTAAATTATACTGGGTTAGGTGACCATAAGAGTTCTAACACTCAATTACGAAATATGCAAGCAATATTTTGCTGGTGCTAGAATAGGAAGTGCGAACTTATATAAGAACTTTATAGGAAATGAAAGAAACCAACTCAAACGTGTGACGATTACTTTTGCGAAAGGCAAAGCTGAGAGACTAAACATTCAAGTACGTTAAAAAAATTGCAAACTATAGATGTGGTTCTAAGTCAAAATCCAATATCTCTAGTATGAGCAGTAAGCTCCAACTAGTCATGAACTGAAGAGTGCCATTATCTAAGATGATTTAGCTCTACAGGAGAAGCATGAAATTCTGAAGTAACATAATTTTCCATGTAACGAAAAGCAGGATGTTTGACAATTCATTTACTGCTAACAAAAAATATGCCAGAGAATTCATGTAATTCTATAGTTTATGATGTATGATTCAACATTTTAAATAATTATGTAGTTGAGAGGACTCCAAACAAAGGCTTGATTTTTGCGATACAATTGAAGCCATCAACTTTGGAGCTTGGAGTTCTCATCACAATCATATATTTGGATACCTAGCAGTTTGATTGTGTGTGTATGTGTTGTGAGTGTGTGCTAATTTCCCTTTTCACATGAAAATAAAATCTAAACGAGCCTCTGTTAGATTTATGACACCCAAATTAATACATGAAAATCGAGCAGGTTGTAATGAGGGAGAATGATTGGACTTACAGAGTCAACACCGTTAAGGTCAAAGAATGCTGTTGGCCCTTTCTCATTTAGCATTGCTAACATGCTAGTTAAGAGTAATGATCTTGGGTGCTGTTGACCAGCTCTCTCACTCCGAAGCAGAGCAAATATTTTACGTATATCCTTTCCAGATATGCTGTGCCCGCCAATCACCTGAATCAACCGGGAAACTTTCCAAACAATAGTTTCACAATTTTCTTCTGAAAACCAATTCAGAAGAAAGTCTAGCATTCCGGCTCTAACACATGATGCTTGATTAGATAGAGAATCTCTTAGCAGCTGTAGGAACATATCCAGCCCATGTTGCTGCAATGAGTCACTGCTCTGCCCAATTATTGAGATAGGTAAATTATTCAACCAATTTTAAATATTATTACAAGTAAACAGAAAATTTGAAAAGTTTAGTGACCAAAGTACAGGAAATAAAGCACGCGCAAGCTCATGAATAACAAACCTTTTGAAGAACACTGAGATAAAGCAAGATAGCATCTTCGTTCTGATCCAAAAGAAAAAGAAGAAAAATATGAAAATTAGGGTACATAATAGTATGTATCTGTCAGCTTTTATCCATTGTAGCTCTCATCAAGTTACCTCAATGAGTCTGCTTGGGACATCCAAGCAATGCAAAGGGTGAGGTGTAGGGTCCAGACCCCACCATTGTCCCCTCCCCAAGAAAAAAAGAAAAGAAAACAACAGAAAAATTACCTTAATGACATAATTCACTTTGAGATCAAAATCTCCATCTACAAGCATATCGAGCAGGGCGCTTAAAAGTAAATCACTAGGCTGCCATTGGCAGAAATCCAGCAGCAAACTCCTCAAAGTCTGATAATCCTTGCCAACAAGGGCCCTAAAAGCAGCCTTTAACATTGAAAGAGAAATTAGTCAAGGAACAGAATCAAAACCAATGAAGATTCCCCAAAAGCACTTTGCCTTTTTTAGTAATCAAACTGCCATGATTACATTAAAAAATCACATGAACAATGAACTACAATATTTTCACCAAATACTGTTTATGCTATCAATATATGCTTTCCTGTCTAAATTATTTTTAGGGACAGAAAATCATCAAACCTTGACAAACAGAGGCTGTTGAGCATTATAATTTATAAGTATGAAGTCAATCAATTTTTCAGACAAATTAAGGTTACATGTATGCTGAGCAGCTGAGATGCTGTGAAGAATCAACTATGTTTCTTACATGGGTAACCAGATGGATATTTTGTGAGGTTTTATCAACTCAAAGAAGGTAACGAAATTTAGGAAGCTAGACTGGAATTTTTATTAGTGATCTTGAGACTTAGGAGGCACAAGCCTAAAAGTCTAAAACTCAGGAAAACTAACAGGATAAGGTGGAGTCTTATGGGGTAAACCTTGTGTATAATTAATTCTGGTATCTCAAAAAGTAAAGTTTCTGACATGTTTGTTTCACATTTAGGGATTGGGCTACAGCTAAAACCAAGTCAGGATCATTTTCCAAATGTATTGTGTAGCTAAAGAGTCAGAGACTTAAGTAGCCTAACAGATTGTCAATTGAGTACAAGCTTCCCTATATGCACACATGCTTCCTTTTATATTAAGTATATTGTACCATGGAAATACTATGAATTCCATCCATCTTAATCCATACCAACTAAATTTCAATACCAGTGTTTAGTGTCAAGTTGGGCATACTTTGATAAGAGTACACACACAATTTATCACTTAGTTCCAACTTCCAAATCACAATAAAGTAATATATAATTATACTTTTAGAGTGGGTAGGTACATCAGAATATATTGTCTAGAAACTAAACAGCTTATGGATGCAATAGTCTTAGAATCTAGCATTTCTTCTGTAGCTTATCTTTTCAGCGTTCCTAAGTAAATGCGAAGTACATTATGATCAGTATATACTTAATTCATTCTAGTTTGCACACGCAAAACTTTGTCTTCTGTAGTAGGGTTTAGGGAACATGTAGATTGAGTACACCTTCTGCATTTTCAGTGAAAGAAGTGCCAACTTCAAGTTCTTAATCTAACTTGTATCCGGGTCCAGGGAACATGTAGATTTCAACTACTTCCCCCCACCCCCAAAAAAAAATGAAAAAGAAAATGAAAAAAGAGATGCTAAAATTGGTGAATATTGGTGTATGACTCTCAATCCTATCACTATTGAGCAGACAACCAGGTTTTACATCTGCTATGTGAAATCAGAGAGGGTACCTTTGAATCCTCATTCTGCGACAGCAATGAAGTCAGAGTTTGAATAACATTCAACGCCAGTTTCTCTCCATTTTCAGCATCCAAATTTCCATTCAACAAAGATACAACATGCAAAAAGCATTCACCCTCCCGGAACAAAGTTTGGAAGTACTGCAAAAACAAGATTAGACATTTGACATTTCAAATGACAATGATTTCACATGTATATCTTGCCATATATATGAGAAAATTTCAAATACACTCATGGTACCTTTTGATCTGTTAGCAGCATTTCTCTCATTCCGACCAGCAACTCAATTGACAAATCTGCAAAATTCTTAACTCGTTCTTTCAAATGTGTAAATGTCTCCAAGTACTTGGAGCAAAGGAAACTTTTTGCCTTGCGGTCCTCTTCAGAAGATGGAACTAACTGTTAAATAGAAAGAAAACATGGAAGAACGAATGATGTTTGCTCATTTTGCTCTATTAGTCAAATCAAATAGGATATTGGACATAAAAATTGGCTACCTTCATAAGATCAAAAACATAACTAAGCATAAGATCTCTGAGATCTTCTTCCCAGAACAAGTCAAACATACAACTGATACATAAAGAACTGCACAAAATGGACTGTTTTGCATCTTCTGATGCTGAGAAGTACTCTGCAAACAGTTCCATGAATTTCTTGATACATTTTCCCCAACCCTCAGTCAGCACAGGTGAATAAGGCAGTCGCTGGATTTGAGGAGATGCCACACCTCTGGTAGTGGTTTCTGCAAAAGCAGCTGGAGCTACGGGCCTTTTAGACTCCTGGACCAGGATACAGGCAACTTTGAGCTCCCGAGGAATGGCAGCAAGTCTCTTGAACGAAGAAACAGTTTTCTCTGATGAAAGCTGCAATATATGAAGCAGGCTCTCTGCCAGGGCAGTGGCAAGCTCAGGATTACAGACAGATTGTTCAAGGGCATCCACCAAAACAGTACATTCAGGCTGCCATATATCAATCATCAGACAAGGAAACATGCAATGGAGAGCACATCAACCCAACCCCCCCCCCCCCAAAAAAAAAAAAAGAAAGAAAAAAAGAACAGAGAGATTGGCCAATTCGTTGTCAGACATTTTAACTTAATGCATAGACCCTTTCAGCACATAGGTGAGGGAAATTATGCATGTAGCACCACCAATTCATCAAATCAGAATACACTCTGGGGGTGCTCATTTTGAAGTGAGGGAATGGGAATGGGAATGGAACGAGACATGGATGCTTGGTAAAACTGTGAAAGGGAATCAAACCCTGAATTGTAATCCTATTGAGGGGGGGGGGGCTATGAGTTTGCAGCTAGATTCTTGTATCCATTCTCATTCCCCTCCCCAAACCAAGCACCCTCGAAGAATACATACATGTATTTTAAATGTGTACCAAATCTATCATAAACACTTTTTAAGAGAAAACCAAGAATCTGAGTCTTATGTCATTGTTTTTTCAATAAAACTATTGTTTCTAATTAAAGAAAAGGACTGGAAATGACAGATGATGAAAATTGTGAAATAATTGACTTGATAAATGAAATATAAGCAAAGGAGAAAAATGTCTAACAACAGCAACATCAGACAAAATTGAAAAAGAACCAACCAAGTTATGGGAACTCCCACTTAAAGTTGCTGCAAATTCCATGAACGAGATTACTTCAACTTGGATAGTTTCAACTTCTTTAGCACTTAGTCCATCCTCAAAATTACTTGAACCATAAAATCCTTCATCATCTAATCGAGAAACCTCATTCCTACTAGAATTCTCCCCATTGTAGTCTGCAGGAGCTGGACCAAAGTAGAAAAAGTTCTCAGAGAAGATAAAGTCCCACACACCTTCAGCACGGAAGACATCAATCAATGATGGTGCTGAAAGAAGAACCTTCTTAAATGCAAAAAGAATATAATGTTGCATTGTGCAGGCAAAGATCCTGCAATGAAAACAAAAAAATAAACTAAATAAATATTAAAAAAATTGAAGAACCATGTGATGCTTAAGACATCAATGAAAGTGAGAGAAAAATGAGCCATGCTTAGAAATGGCAGAGCAAATTACTAAAAGTAGTGCACAATCAAAGAAACTATATGGTCAGGTTGAGGAAAAAATGAAACTACACAGTTGATTGACCACCTTAAGTGGCTAGGAATCTCTTTCTGATCTGAACAAGCCTTGATACAAGGGAAAATTGTCAGAAGCACTCTCGTGAACCACTTCACAGAGAGTCCTGCATAAACTGCAGGAACCAATACGGTACTTCTGGTGCTAGCTTGTGCAGCATGGCAGAGTGTGGTTTCTTTTGCATCAAGAAGGAAATAGCTGAGAGCTGCACTCAATTTGGCAACATAATCTTTCCAACTTTGTGTATAAAATGGATCAGAAGGAAACGGAGGCAACAGCTGTGCATGTGCTTCACAAACTTCTGAAGCTTGTCTTTTTCTTCCGTCAAACTCATTCACATAATCTTTGTTAGATGAGACCTTGCGCTGTTTGTACTCTTGAAGCATGAATGCTACGGAACAAAAGCTATTTGCAAATTTTTGTACCCTCCCATTTTCGCAAAGAAATTGCAAGTTGTTGAGATTTCCATAGCTAAAGACTAGTTAAAGAAATTAGTGATTGTTCGTATTAAAAACATAATTTATAAGGAGTTCTTTACTCCACCCTTACCTCATAAGAAGAATTGGCATGTAGATATACGAGTCTAATATTTCTGAATGATAAATAAACCCGTAACATAGTTGATTTTTTAAGTTTAAATGCTTGAACCTTCGCCTATTAGACAACTTCAAAGTGAATAGCATGCACTATTTGTGGTTTCCCTGATTAACAAAAACATAACCATGTGAAGCATTAAATTGTAGGTGTGCTGAAAGGATACATAGCTTCCCTGAGAACCTCCAATGACAGAACATGAATATCAAAAATATCCTGCAGTGGATTTTTCTTTCTGAAAACAGAGAGACAATAATTAGAGGTGAATTAAGATATCAACCAAAATTTTAGTTTGATTGAAATAGTGGGGGTGATGTATGTATATAATAACCATCAGCAGCGGGAATTATTGCAGATAGCTATTACCCTATAAAACTGATATTTCCATTTTTCTTATTGTGTAGTCAATTTTATTTTATTTTCATTTTATTGTCTGTTATTTGTGGAGTTGGGATCTTAGTCCCCCTTACTTGTCGTTGTGTGACTGGTAGAAGATATAAAGAGTAGAGATTACTTTATGACAGAGAAATAAACAAACAGCTATCCTTTCAATTAATAGTCTATGACAAAGCCAAAAGTTGCTTTTTTGTGTTATTTTAATAAGAAACAAAAAGTTTATGAAGAAAGGGATGAGCAAAGTCATAAACAGTCTATAACAAACAGCTATGCTTTCAGTTAATAGTCTATAACAAAGTGAAAGAGTGTACTGAATTTTTTTATTTTCTATGTCATCCTATTGACTTGATCCCAGCTCAGAATCGGAAAATGGAATTTCAGATTTGAATATGTTTTATCAGATGGTATTGTTTAGTCCACGAACAAAAGGAATACACAATAGGAAGAGGTTGCAAACATAAGATGCATTAGTAAATGAATTCTGCAAGCCCAAAGTGGTCACCTTTCCTCATAGCTTGATGAATCACTCACAACCAAGCTATCAATCGAAGGAACTCCAAGTCCATCCAAGAGAACTTCCAAGCCTCCAATACTTCTAAAATGATTCTGACCACGTGGATTATCCACCAAAGCTGACCGAAGAGCTCTGAGAGTCAAGTGCTGAAGGGAAATATCAGGCCACAGTTCTTTCATTATCAATCTCCTGATCAAACGCAATATCTCTGAAACCAAAGTTACATCTCGATGACTATACTTCCAATGATACATGAAGCTCAAACATCAAACAGTTGAGATATGTGATGTGGGACTCAAGTGTGAGGAAAATATTAATTAGGAGTAGAACAGACCAAATAACATTTTCATATACAGCAGTACAAAGAGAAGAATATTAGAGAAATCTTGGGGACATAACAGAATACTTCTCTGGAGTGGAGTTTTACTTATTCGTCCATTACTTTGTGTTAAGCAATATAAAAGAATTTTGCTCATCGTTAGAGAACTGGATATATATTAGGAAGATATTGTATAGTCTTAATTCAAGTTATTTTCTTCCTAGAATACATTAGCTTATTGTTTAAAAAATAATAATAATAATAATTATTATTATTATTATTATTATTATTGTTATAATAACAATAGATTAGCTTATTGTATATATACATGTACAATTAATTGATGAAAATACATAGAATGTAACTCCCAACTACGTCTTAACATGGCACCAGATTAGCCCAATGCTAAGGTCTGCAAGCAATAGTTTATTAAAAATGTAGAAAAACTTATGGTAAACTATAGAATAGACATAATAATCAAGTTATACACTGTGAACAGCAACTGGTCACGGATATTTTCCCTTCCATTTTCTCTAATCAGATCAAGGATTGCAGTACTTTTCAACATTACAAGCATTCAATATGAGTCGAAGTTCCAAGTCTGCTTTGTATATCCTGTTTTAGCTGCATTTATAATGCTTTTAGCCAAGGATGTGAACTCATTTGCTCCAAATGGCCCAGGACTTTGCTTAAGAGACTTAGCAGTTTTCTAGAATGTCCTATAGGGAAAATTACCCAATATATCCCAAATTAACGCAGTTTTCTAAAATGTCCTATATTATCAATAATATCTAAACAATAGCCATAATTTTTTTTATCCTAATCTAAACTCTATTACTTTTTTGTTGACTCAACAACTGGGTTGACATGGAATTCAAGTGGAGAAATGACAAATTATTCAAAATACCCTAAATCATACGCATTTATTCTAAAACTTCTCATACTATAGATAAAATCCAAAAATACGCATACTTGCAATTTTTCATCCAAATTTAACTTACCGTGGTTTTTATTTATGATAGCATCCATGTGGGTAAAATGTTTAAATGATGTCATTTTGACTATAGAAAATTTTGAAAAATTATAAAATACGGGGGTTCTTTCCCAATCCAACTGCCACCACTTCCACCCATCTGAACTTGCAGTCATGGCAGCGAGGGGCGTCATGGCGTCACCACCCCCCCCCCCCCGCATTTTTAATCTGTTTAAATAATTAAGCAGAGAAATCTTATGTGACGGGACAATGAGAGGAGGGGGGCGGTGCTGCAATGCAAGTGCGACTGTGAGTGCAAGTTTAAGGGAGGTGGGTAGGAGTGGCAGCATAGTTGGGTTGTGAAAGAACCAACATTTTTTTTTTAAATAGCAAAATGATGTCATCCACATGGACGCCATCAGGCCAATCGATTTCGTTGAACCAACAAAAAACTAACGGATGTTAGATTAGGATTTTAAAAAAAATGAAAGTATGAGTACTACTGGAATGCTCTTGATTGTAAGGGACATTTAAAAATAAGTGTGTATAGTTTGGGTATTTCAAATATTGTCACTTATCCACGTGGAGGCCACATCAACCCATTTGCTGAGTCAACAGAAAACTAACGGAGGTTAGATTAGGATAATAACATGAAGTACAGGTATTGTTGGGATACTATTCATAGTAAAGGAACTTTTAGAAAACAAGCAGATAGTTTAGATATTTTCGATAAGTTTCCCACTATGTGCAATAATATGATATGCATATATACCTTGAACATGCAGACACAACTGCATGATTGTTAAAACCACGGACAAGATATATCATAAACAAAGCTTAAACTGCATACATTACCTAATAACCAATTAAGACCACCAGCTTCCATAACTGAAACAACTGTTGTTTGATGCCAAGATAGGTTTGTTTCAGAAGCAGGAGATTTTACAGCAGCAGAAGGGTCATTATATGAGCCTTTACTCTTTCCAGCAGAAACTTCCATGCCTGTACTTCTGATCAGTACATTTTCTGCTTTACTTGAATGAAAATCAATAAAGTTGCAGATGATGGAAACCACATGAATGAGTATCTGCTGCAAAACTCCAGCACTGTCTACCATAGTATTTGACAAACTCTCATCTGTTGGAAGAGCACTAGTAATAGTCTTGAGTTGGACAACAGTAGCTGGAAAAATAGAATTCATGAGTAAGCATTAAGCATGTGAAATATTGAATACCAGTAGGAATAACTTTGGGGGTAGTAGTGCAATATGAGCTACCTGAAACAAGGTAATACTATGTAAAAAGTGATAAGTCATACAAAAGACGAGCTCGATCGTGAAATTTCAAAAATATGTTTATGTATACACTTGCACCCGTCCATTGCAGATCTAGAGCCCAAGTCTGTATTAACTGATGACATGAAATGTTGACTACAGATTGTCTGGATGAAATATATTCATGCCAAACAGCACAACAAACTCCAAGACAATGCTTTTCCATTCCCTTAAGATGATTTTCCTTTTCCGAAATACAGAAATGAATTTGTTTTCAACTTGAAATATATAAAAAAATTCACTCATCCACCAAACAAATAAGAGCACTTCACATCCAGACCTTTATACCATTCAACTTTGAATTATCAATAGTACACATATTACTTCAAAAACCTAAAGGGTGACATCAAAGGAAATTGATGCAATACCTCTAAACAGAAAAGTAAAGATGTCACCCCCAACCACCTCCAAGTTCTTCACTTCTAGGATCACTCAAATTCTATCTTTCTACCAATTAACTACTGCCACAGAAAAAACTATTTGCAGATGCAAACATTTTGCCGATGATTATCTTTACCCTTAGAAGATATTAGAAAATGAAGAGATTGAAGCAACAAATACAAGCTCTTGATTATACTTGGGAAATAAGCATAAGGAAATGACTATTTGTACAAGAGCATACCAGTAATTTTCACCTTCCAAAGACTAACTATCGATCTAAAGAATTATTTAAAAATCGGATTGCCAAAAGCTCCGAAAACAGAAATGATGCTGCGGATCTGTGAAGCATGTTCCTCGTACCTTTCATCAAAGCTGTAAGCTTCTGAATTCCAGCATGATAACCAAAAACCTTACAATTATGAATAGAGAGGGTCACAAGGGTCAAAGCATCTAAGGCCATCCATGATTCATTTGGTATATCCAGGCTTGTGGTAAGGCTCCCTTGATCTGCAAATGATACTATTACCATTACCAAAGTGACAACCAACAGGAAAGAGACCACCAATAACATAGCATATGTAGATATCATTTCAACCAATTGGAATCATCATTTTGGAGCACAATGGTAAAATTGACATATTCACTATCCTTGAGCTAGCTAGATATGTACACAGTGAAGCTGTCCCCTATACCACTCTCAAAACTACAATACATTGAGTGTAACTTAACCTCAACTAAAAAAATTTAACACATTAAAATATTTCAATCCAAGCACACTCGTATACCAGCATTAACCTTTTGTATTTGCAAAACCTACTAAGTTATGTACAATGCACAACAAGCCGCACGGACATCCTTGTTGTTGAATCCCCCCGCCCCGGTCCTTAGCATGTCTTGAGCCTCCCATTCTCTCGAGACTCTTGCTCTCATCAATTATCCATGTTTCATGTCGTTCACCCTTGTGGTGAGTCCCCCTCCCTCTGCAACAACCTCATGGTTTATGGATTTTGTGCCTCTTGGGTATGCTCACGTATGGTGTATATGTTTTGCTTGTTTTGTACCTTCATAATGCGGTTTTCGTTATGAATTTGTTTATCAGTTTTCTGTTATTCCAATAGGTGAGAGTTCCTTCCCGCCCCCCAACATGGTTCCAATGGCCATGCCAAGTTGTCTGTTCCTCAGGTGTATGCCCAATTTCCCCCTATTTCTTTGGCTAGATAAGTATGAATTCCAATCAAAATGTGAACCCACATAAACTATGGTAGAATAGCAAACTTGCGCAAAGCTTCGGTTTTTTGTTCTATTTTTATTTCTTTTGACTATTGTGCTTATCATACAATAGTATGCTATCAAGGTTGTTTACCTACCACCAATCTCTTGATGAAGAAAATTAATTTACCAAGAGGTAATGAGCAGCATTTATAAGATACAAGACTCTCTCTCTCTCTCTCTCTCTCTCTCTCTCTCTCTCTCTCTCTCTCTCTCTCTCGCTCTCTCTCTCTCTCTCTCTC
>JAYDZE010557423.1:0-49207 GCA_034509125.1 Monilaria moniliformis | reverse complement strand
GGTTGAGAAAGCAAGACAGCACTATGAGAATCTTGAACTGTCATCAGCTTGTGCGGCTGTGCTAGAGATTGGTAGTGCTGGAAACGTATATATCGATGAAAAAGCACCATGGTCTCTTTTTAAGCAAGGGGACTCTGGGTTCGCTACTGCATCCAAGGTTTCTTATCTAATCCTCTCTATATTTATTTCTTTTATGTTCACTGGAATATGTAAACATAAAGATGAAGCACAACTGGATCTTTTACACCCTAATTCTGACTTGTATTCACATAAACTTTAACTGGCACTGATTTGAATATCTTGATTCTGATTGCTTTATATGGGTTGGTTATTATCAGTCCCCTTCTTATAGTTAGTACGATACTCCACTGCACCGGATATATAAAATTACTGAATCTGCCGTGTAATTTACTGCATTGGAAAACAAAAACAAAATGCCACCTCTGGGATTCGAACCCCGTAAATTTTATTTTTTTGTGAGTGCAGTAAATTACGCAGCGAATTCAGTAATTTTACATAGCAGATTCAGTAATTTGAACCCTCTTATTTTTATGTGAATAGGACTTAATAATTGTACTGGAAGCCATGAGGATTGTGGCAATTGCTTTATCCCCAATTACTCCGAGTCTATCTTTGAAAATTTACACCCAGCTTGGCTACTCTGACGACCAATTCAGTTCCATCACTTGGGTGGGTCTCTCTCTCTCTCTCTCTCACACACACACACACAATTGCCTTCCATAATATATGATAATCATCGTTTGCAGAGTGAGACCAGATGGGGTGGGCTGAAGCAAGGCCATGTCACATCTCAGCCAAAACCAGTTTTCTCGAGAATTGACCTTGAAACTGAGCCGACCAATACAACTGATGATACTAAGAAAACCAGCAAGAAAAAAGATAAGCGGAAGACTTAAAAGGAAGTTGAAGCCTAGAGATTTTTGTTATTGGAGGATGGTTTAACATCTTGATTTGTACATCGACAGTGTATCATTGTAGTTGAGCTGATGAACACTGCCACGTCTTCCCGGGCACTTTCCTGGATTATCAGAAATAAGAAACATCTTTGCTGGGGATGATGTATTTTTTTTATTATTATTTATAGAACAATGGCGTTTACAGCTGTCTTCTTGTGTGTGTGTGTGGGTGCGTGCGCAGATGTTCTGAAATTATATATGAAAACTAGGGGGAAAAGCAGGTGAATAAATGAAAACGAACAAGGCAATTTTTTTATTTAGTACTTTTATAAATGAGTATGTAGATTACATGATTTTGGAAGCAAAATACAGCTAAATTACATAGGTGCTGGAGCACAATCCTCAGAGGAAAGTGTGGTGCTTGAGGTAGGAGCATAAGCAGGGCCCGATGATGCAGAAACCGGACCAGAAGCTGCTGCACCTGAACTCTGAAGCTGGATGGCAGAACGTCGAGAGCTCGTTGTCTCAAACTTGCACAGGTCAGCCAGAAAGACTCCTAAAGGTATGAAGCAAATACAAAAATTATCTTATGCTGTAAGTTCTGCAACTTATTCTTTTGTTTTCCTTCAATGTTGATGTTTACATTATTCTGTGCAATATTCAAAATTAGGTTTGAAGGGGGAGATATACCTTCTGCCAGAGCCAAGTTTTGGTAGAGATCAACGATGTTTGGGCAGTTATAGTAACACTGTGGAGAGCAGAGTTTGAGGGTGAAGTGAGTCTCGAGGAGCGAGTCGGAGGAGATGCCGACAGACTTCCTGTCAAGCCCACATGCGCTCACGCACTCATCAGTCTCTATGTATGCTGGTGGCACGTTCATGGCTGTGACCTCAGAAGTCTTGCACTGTAACACCACATCCCCATCATCTGTTTGGAGGGTTTCCAACACGCATCTTCTCCCAGACGACGCGATGGAGAGAGTGCACATTCCAGATGGCAACTCCTCGCACACAAGCTCCCCTACACAGAGAATTCAAAAATGAAACAAGGTACAAAATATATCATGAAACAAGGTACAGGAAAGAAAAAAAAAACTTTGCTCAAAAGTACCAAGAGCTCCTTCAAGGATGAGAGCGAAGGCAAGGAAGGCTATCAAACGACTCATTTTTAACGAAGGAGAAGTAACCGACTTGCTAAGAGAAAAGGTATGTATTAGAAACAAGAGATGGATGGTTTGTTGTGGTTGTGCAGAGCAAGTAGGGGAGGGAGATGGGGTTTATATAGGGAATGGCAATGCCAGCATGTGGTAAGCGTTCAACGTTGTCATTGACATCGAAAGTTGTTGCTGGGAATCATTGGCGTTGAGTTTCTTCCACAGTTTATTAGTGAAGGCCGAGGCAAAACATGGGTCATCGTTGTAGAAAACAGTTAATGCCACTTTTTTGTTTCGTTGTTGTTCACTGTCTTGATGCTCTAAATTTGTTGCTTTGCACAGCTGGTTCAAGTAGACTCTCTGTAGTGAAGGATGAATTCATCGAAGTTGTTTGGCGGTATAACCTGCCGGCTACACTCAAATATGCTTAGAAAGACAGGTGTAATGCCTTTTGTGGTGGCGTTGTTAACAAAACAGGCCAATATCTTGCCCTCTGTTTTATATGTGAGAATGAAGGCTGTCTGTATTTAAATAAATAAATAATAATAGGGGATATACCCGATGTTGATGATATTCACGTATTTTTAGTTCCAATTATTAAATGTTGAACATAAAATTGTTACGTTTGAAATGGTCGGACATTCACCACATATTTTGGTAAACTCTACAATTTTAAGTTTGTTTGATTATGTATTATTGGATTTAGAGTTGGTTATGCTATGCATCTTGAGCTCGGTCTTTTCGAACATAATAAACATGCTCACAAATATTTAAACTTCACGCGATCAAAACAAAAACTTGCAACAAAAAGAAATCTGAGTTTTCAAGGCAATAGTAAACTGAAACGAGAAAAATCTTTAAATGCTTCACATGAAGAAACTGAAGAAATTTAATTCTCCATAAATTGCAGAAACGAATTCAAAAGATGCAACACATGCATACGAGTTTACCCACTGTTCTTTCACTTGGCCGTTGCGCAACTGGAAGTTGAGATTACAACCACAGTCAACAGCAACTAAATTCTAAAAACAACACAGCCCATATAAGGTTTCTTCCCCAATCACTCCTGGTACTCTTCTTCTTCTTCCTCGTACTCACCCTCCTCATCGGCCGTCGCATCCTGGTACTGCTGATACTCCGCTACCAGATCGTTCATGTTGCTCTCTGCCTCTGTGAACTCCATCTCATCCATACCTTCCCCGGTGTACCAATGCAAGAAAGCCTTCCTCCGGAACATGGCCGTGAACTGCTCGCTCACCCTCCGGAACATCTCCTGGATGGACGTCGAGTTACCAACAAAGGTTGAGGCCATCTTCAGCCCAGTCGGGGGTATGTCACAGACGGTTGATTTCACATTGTTGGGGATCCACTCAACGAAGTAAGATGAGTTCTTGTTCTGCACGTTCAGCATCTGCTCATCCACTTCCTTCGTGCTCATTTTCCCTCGGAAGATGGCTGAGGCAGTCAGGTAGCGGCCGTGGCGCGGGTCAGCAGCGCACATCATGTTCTTTGAGTCCCACATCTGCTGTGTGAGCTCGGGGACTGACAGTGCTCGGTACTGCTGGGATCCACGCGAGGTGAGTGGGGCAAATCCCAACATGAAGAAGTGCAGACGCGGGAACGGGATGAGATTGACAGCAAGTTTACGAAGATCAGAGTTAAGCTGGCCAGGAAACCTTAGACAGCATGTGACACCAGACATGGTTGCAGAGATAAGATGGTTAAGATCACCAACTGCAAACACAAAAAAATATCAATCAATGAATGCAGGCGACACAACAGTATATGATATGGGCAAAACGATAGACGAGGTTTTTGGATAGGAGGAGCTTACAGCTAGGTGTTGTGAGCTTAAGCGTCCTGAAGCAGATGTCATAGAGTGCCTCGTTGTCGAGAACCATGCACTCATCTGCATTCTCCACAAGCTGATGAACGGATAGTGTTGCGTTGTAAGGCTCGACAACAGTATCGGAGACTTTGGGAGATGGGAAAACGGAGAAAGTGAGCATCATCCTGTCTGGATACTCCTCCCTAATTTTTGAGATCAACAGAGTGCCCATACCAGATCCTGTTCCTCCTCCCAAAGAGTGACACACTTGGAATCCTGCAACGATATATAACGTTGTTATCAGAAAATGCTAGACGCTATATATTATTGCATATTTATAATTTATACAGCAAACACAAAGGTTGAATTCGTTCAGATCTGGCTATTTTACAAGATTCATTCATATAGGCATAGAAACAAACATGTAGAGCTCAACATTTAAATCGATTGCAATAAATTTGTAAAGGGGATCTGGAATTTGAGAAGATTGTAGAAATTTGGAAACGGCGAATAAAATTGGAAAGGGGATCTGGAATTTGAGAAGATTGTAGAAAATTAGAAAGGGGATCTGGAATTTCAGACGATTGTAGAAAAATTAGAAAGGGGATCTGGAATTTCAGACGATTGTAGAAAATGTTGAAAGAGGATCTGGAATTTCAGAAGATTGTATAAAAAATTAAAAGAAATCTGGAATAAAATTAAGTCACAAAAAACAACCAAACACGAGATCTGCATCTAAATCGAATAACCAGAAAATTGAAGGAGACATAATTCGCGATGGTTATACCTTGCAAACAATCGCAATTCTCTGCCTCTTTCCTGACAACATCGAGAACGGAATCGATCAACTCCGCGCCCTCCGTGTAATGCCCTTTCGCCCAGTTGTTCCCAGCGCCGGACTGCCCAAAAACAAAATTATCGGGCCTGAAGATCTGGCCATAGGGGCCGGAGCGGAGGCTGTCCATAGTCCCGGGCTCGAGGTCCATGAGCACGGCCCGAGGCACGAATCTCCCACAACTGGCTTCGTTGTAGTAGACATTAACCCTCTCCAGCTGTAGATCTGAGTCGCCCTGGTAACGGCCGGTGGCGTCGATGCCGTGCTCCGCGCACACCACCTCCCAAAACTTGGCCCCGATCTGGTTTCCGCATTGGCCGCCCTGTATGTGGAGGATTTCACGCATCTTTTCTTCTTGTTTAGAGAGAGAGAGAGAGAGAGAGAGAGAGAGAATTTGTGAAACGAGAGAGAAAGGTAATTAAAAATTTGTTGGGTGGAGGGTTACGGGGGGTTATATGAGAGAGAGAGGAAAGAGGAGAGAGAGAGAGAGAGAGACAGCGGCTAGATATTTGTTTGGTATTTGAAATTTGAAATTCGAAAGAGGGAAAGTGGAGAGTGAGCTGGATTTTCCCGATCTTTTAACGGGTCAAAGCCAACGGCTACACAATAATTTTTTAATTTTTTAGAGATGGGTTAATATTAATAATTATTAATCCTGCAACTAATGATATTTTTGGTTCATTATATAAGTAGATTCGTTAAGGTATGCTTATCAAAGAATTAATCCTTCTTTTGTAAGACAAAAAAGGTCTTAAGAAATACATTTGAGCACCAAAGGAATATCGGTTGTTGAAGATAAAGTTTTCACGTTGATAAATGGTATGTTTTCATGAAAAATTATTCAATTACGGTGGTACTAAGGAGTGAGTGATGCCAGGTGCTTTATCGGCAAATAAAAGTCCATTTGCGTAAATATATTGTTTATTTTATATTCAATATGGCATGCATCTCATCTAGCTGAGCTGTCCTTAGAAAAATTAAATTAAAATAAAAGATAAGAGATGGAATTAAATACGTATTTGTGGCATCGCCTGAACTTGCAGATTGTATGTAGAATATACCAAAATTTATTGAATCTGTTACGTTCATACATACTAAGAATTAGAACATGTGATCGCCGGAGCTGAAGTTGTCGGTGTTGAAGTATGAGCGCGATGAGTGCTCTCCTGCGACTGCGCTGCTCGTGAAGATGTATCAGATCACAAGTAAGAAGCTCGATTCTCAGGCGTGTTTTTGAAGGAGAAGCGAATGCAAGCTGCTCCACAAAACGCTCAACTCAAGCAGAGGGCAGCTGTCGTTTCCCGGTGACAGTGGCTGGGCGGCTGTGGCTAAATAAGCATTCTTGTTTATTTATTTGGCTAAATCGAAAGTACCCCTTCCCCCTATTATATTACCCTTCATTGCCAGAAGAGAGTTTAACAAGCCACAGATAATCTATCACTACTAATATTTACATATTCACAACGAAACAAGTTAAGTTGTGCAAAACGTTACTTCGATATTTTATTACACGACCAATTCTATAAACTAAACAGTCTGTGACAAATGGAGCTATCACTATTTATTCTTATTATTTTCTCCACATATAATATGATACATCTCCAACAATAAATGAACCATGAATTCCAAACTTAATGAATTTATTTTATAATCCTCAACAATTTACTGATCCAAATAGGCTCTTTATACAATCCCAGGAACCACACAACATTAAAGAGAAACTTCCAATCTTGTCTTCCAAAGAAAAAATATATTAAGAGAAAAAAGAAGAAAAAAAAAGCAGCAGCAGGTAGCTCCCTGAAATAAACTACAGCTTGAAGCCATGCTTGCCGACTGGGAGGTGAAGTGAACGACAAACAAAGGAAGGACGACGACTCTTGCATAGTTAACCCTAGAAGCCAAAGGAAAACAAGCTACACTGCCAAGCTACGCAGTGCATTAGCATGAAATATAATCATAGGTTCATGTTTTAAGTGGCAAAATATCCAGTCATAAATCGAATAATGCTTGCATAAGGCACTTTCTATGTTCTGTATTCATGTTTGCTACACAGATGGTAATTCTACATCACAACCAAAAGTCCAAGGTTATCGTCAGTAATAATGTTTTCTGTGTCCTACATCATAACCAAGTCCGAGGTTGTAGCGTCTAAAGGAATTAGTTGCCAGAGAGCCAAGTATAATCATAACCATATTGGATTAATGAAATATCACGAATAAGTGCTGTGATTCTGACATAACACCATGAAATCTTAAAAACTAGATATCATCGCACAACTGTTCAAACAACTCAGTAGCTTTGTAGATCTAAAAGGGCCCAAGACGACTACGAAACAATATAGACTGTCAGCATCAGTAGATACCAGTTTTAAGGAAATGTACGAAGCTGCTCATATTTAGTTCCCGGAATAATTCTCTTTTTTCAGTAATCCAGTTACATAATCGTATTAGATAAGAAACCTAAATCATTTTTCTCATTGATAAAAAGAAATGGAAGTAGGTTAAAAGATAAAGCAAAAGCAGATCAAAAGCAAAAAGTGGAAAATTAACAAAAGCCAATATGGCGAAAAACAACTATAAGAAAACTATGCTATACCAGTTTCCTGAAAGAATGTCATGCTAGCAGTAGCAAAACCTATTATGTCCCATTAATTATTTTCATGTTATTCATTCAACTGAGAAATACATAAGCAAACAACAAATAGACACATCTTGAGTTACATCCAATTCAAGATCTCTAGGCCTATTGGACGCTTCTATCTCAGTCATCATCATCTTTTTTTCTAAATCTCTCACAATGTCATTTTAAAGTCATAGTTAATAAGATCAATTAGTCATTTTTGCATAAGGTGTAATCGGAGGTGACAGTCTCAATCATGCCAAAGCCTTGTCTATCTATCACCCATCTCCATATTTATTGTTTTTGTGTTCCTAATAGTCAGAATTTGATCACACTTGAATCAGCAAGCACCCAACAAGGGAGATATTATGAGCACATAAGAAGAAAACCCATGTCTAAGAAAATACTAAAGTAGGAGGGTAATTAATTATATCCACAAATACACTAGAAAGTTATGAGGATTTTATGTGAAAATGAATGAAGCCTAAAGTAGAAAATTTTGCGTTCAACTTCAAATAATGTAAGCATGGGAAGTCATCAGAATTGTGCAATCAAATTTTCGTTAATATCCAGTTTGACGTCCTAATAATGTTTGGGCCTCGCGGCATCTATCAAATAAAACAGAAGACCTTCTGAAAGAATCTGTTTACTTGCTAGCAAACTGAAATTATTTTACTTCTATTATTATCTTGTTATGAGATGAAGTTCTCCATGCAAGACAAACTTTAACTCAGCAACTAAATTATCAATCACCAACCTATTTCAAATTTTTACCCAAGAAGTGTTTAACATAATAGAAGTCCTTATCTAAGAGATTATACTACTATCTACAAGTTCAATCTCAGGACTGAATCATCAAAATGCTTCATTAGACCTCTATTAGGTAAAACCCAAATAAAATTATGACATACTCTCATTTCTACAGAAACAATTCATTCCATATGTTTATGCAAATTTGGAAGCTTGTCTTCTCAAAAGGCTCCAGACCATATAAGAAACAGGCAACCAAAGACACTATGACCCAACTCAACTTCCAGAGACATCATAAAAACCACTATAAAAAAGATATTATTTTAAGGACCACTGTGGTAAAATCCAACCTGAAGAATATTTATCATATGAGCTCATAGAAGATTAACGTATAATAACAAAAAATTAAGCAAAAATTCGCTATCAAGTAAACTCTGCACCAACCATGTCCTTACCCCCAATTCAAAAGCGAGCAACCATCCTGCTTAACTTTCAGCCTTTTTACTCTTCTGCTTCCCCGAAGAAAAGACAGGTTGAATTGAAACGATCTATTATAGAGAAATTCCAACCAGAAAAACAATCAACCTCAAATACTTCAACTCAAGAAGAACATAACATTATCAGGATTAAGAATGGTCACAAACCATAGAAAAGAAGTTTTAAAGAATGAATCAGGAAAAAAAACTGTAATGTGGAAAAAAAAACACTGTAAGTTATAATCCCTCATCCAATTAATTACCCTGCCTTTTATCAAATTATCAGGAGGTTAGAGATATCTGTCTCCTAAATACTACTATACCTGATTCCCAGAAAATGCAGCAATGTTAAATAATCTAGTTCAAGTCAGACATTGCCACTAATTAGCTGAGTTAGTAATAGTTATTTTAATTTAGAAAGTCAAATGATGATTACTACTGTGACCAGCTTTCATATATAACTTTCAAGACTGTTGAAGAGTGAATGAACCTCAAAAATAAAAATCAAAGCTTAGAAAATTATTATGGCCATCTGAATTCCAATGTAGTGGCCAGAGGTTTTATAGGTGAGATTACACTAGAGCCAGATATGAGAGATATAGTAGAGAATTTCATCAGTAGGAATAAGACCAGATTAATGTAAATTCAAAAGTACTAAATAGAATAATAAGAACTACATTTCCATAACCTACCGATTCTCGCACACAGGTATCATTTTCAGCATTTAACGTTATGTGACCACCCTATATCATCTATTAATTTTATTCTAATGATATATTTAAAGGCTAACAGAAGATAGACTATATCCTTGTTTTTATTATGCTCTAAACACTTACTGAACAAAAGAATAGTATCTCAGTATGTGTTCAAGAATGTTCAAGACGGAAATGCTTCCCGTATGGTTCCAGATCGGAAGGCATTTTATAAGAGAAAATAGAACAAAGAAAAAGACTAGATATAGTCGTAAAAATATTGTGCCAGTGCGAGGTTTATAGGTGCTTACTTGCATACCCACAGAAAGCTAAGATATGATGTCTATCTGATTCAGCAACAATAAATGCCACCTAAAAATTAGTGATAACTTCACGTTCCTACTCACGCTATCACACACGCACCAACCAATTAGTCATCACTTGGCATATGTGGCCCACATTTCAGTTAAGGACAAAATAGCATACCAGAAAGGAACTTAATAGTGGATACATAGCTGTCACTAGCCAGATACTATATCATGTAATCGATTTCTTTGCTTTAATGGCCTAAAACTGAAAATAACACGAAACTCTTGCGGTGTTTTGTTTTTCAGCTAATATTAATAGATTTAAAACCCCGCCACCATTAAGAATTTAAAAGGTGAGATACTTTAGTCCTAACAATTTAGCGATATTGTCTAAACTGCCAAATAGAAAATAAATGGCCAGCACCAAATGTTATGTTATTCCGGAACACATAACTAGCTCAAATTTAACAAAAACAAGTAGTATTCCTTGCCTTTGGAAGGGTGAGTGAGTGCCCTAGGTACGAATCTCAATCCCCCAGCCAAAAAAGAAACCAACTATCAATCACGAAACGATGTAAATTACATCAGCAACAAATGCCAAATGCAATTTGGACAAGAACAAATGACTTTGTGGCGAAGTAATAACTTACACAATGTACAAATGCAAATTATAAAAATAGAAACAAGAAATAGGATATATTTCTAAGCAACCCTGAAAGAGATTATCTTTTGTATGACATACTCATCTTAACAGTGGATCTAGGATATTTTAGGGATAGGCAACTCAGCAGCCAATTAGCTGCACTTCCATATAGGACAAAGCTGTAATTAAAATGCTTAAAGTGCATTGATATCAATACATCCAAAATACTTGGAAACTTATTTCTTTCGACGTAAAGAGTCTTTTTAGTATTGAGATTTCAAAAGTGGATATTGTTTAATGACCATTTTAACTAGATCGTATTTCTTCTTCTCTGGAACCTATTCTTTTTGGCATTTACCAGTGATTCCATTTCCACTATACTCACATTGTGAGTCTATGCACAATAATAGCATAAAATATAAATGGGTCCTGCATATACAAACCTATTGTGAGTTATTTGCAATTTTTAAATTAGTAGAAATCTGAAAAAGAAATTTAACATGATAGGCATCTAAATATCATACAAGTTTGGACCAGATCCTAGAGGTGTCAGTACCCCTTGACCAAATAAAAAATTATCAGATTTCCAAGTTGTGGTACAAGATGCTGTCCCTTTAGATTAATGTTTCACTTCAGCAGTTAAGTGCAGCTATGTTTAAATCAAATAGTTATTACTTCGAAAAGAATAAAAAATAAGGCTTAAGTTCGATACCATTCATGAGCAGCAAAGCATCCTTAGTTCTTTTAAGTTAATCCATACATCCTTCTATATCTGGACTAGTTTTTGGGTAGAAGCAAGAGGCAGTCTTACAATTTAAACATAAAATTCAACCACCAGTTTCAGATCATTCAATTCAAGAAAGCATATATGTCAAATACTTGAGACTTAGTTCATCATCAACTGACATAGGGTCCCCCATTCTAATACACGCTGATCTCGGTTTCTTTAAAATAAAAAGAGAGACATAAATCCCTAGCATATATGTTACACCAAGTGCACTTTGCGAGAAGATATGGAGAAAGTTTTCGACTTCAGACCAAGTTTGCTCTGGAAGCCATGCTGATCCACGAAACAAATGAAAAGGCTGTTAAAGGATAGATGATCACACAATTAAGTATTCTGATAACATCATAAGAATTAAAGTGCAATACATTTTAACTAGCATAATAGAACCATCAGAAAACTATCCATGCTTGGAAAGTAGGATGTTGAGAGTCATAATTGACAAACCTAACTGCCAAAAACCTTCAATCCAGAAACACTCCAGAATGAACTCAGCACCCTGAAATGATGAAGCCGAATATAAGAAAAGTCAAAGCATATCACATACCAAAACAGAGAATAGAAATCGACCAGAATATGATTTCCAACTAAAAAACTTCTACCAGGATCAAGGCTTGCTTCCATGGCCAACAGTGCCCACTTTTCTAGTTCTGCTTCCTCCTTCATGTAGCATATGGCCACCAGGAGGTCTGTGCAGCAAATATGAAAATTGATGATATTACACTGCATTTAGTTATGCTACACAATACCAGCTGATTATTACCTGTGCTTTTTGTTTTGCAATTTGATACGTTTGACCATATCCATAGCCATATTCTGGTGCTCTCTTGTCTGTGAATGCATCTCCAATCCTTCAACTGTTTCACAATCAAACTCACAAATCCTGCACCATCCGTTGCTTATAGGCTTCCTCTTCCTGGACTGATCGAACGAATCCAATCCACCCTGAAGAAAACCAATAGCATGTGACTTATGAAAATGAGTTGAAGTTAGGCAACTCAAAGCAACCAGGCAATTTTAAAGCTTACAGAGAAATGTACAGCATTTGGCATTCCATGGTATGGATAGTTGTTCCTCATGGGTGGCTCCCCGTGATGCAGGAAACTTGGCATGTCACCTCTTACGGATTCAGAGAAGGGAGGACGAGGAAAATTCCCTGTAACTTCTCCTGCACGACCATGACCAGGCAAGGTACCGGGTCCAGCAGTCTCACCCATATTGAAATGACCAGACAAATATCCTGGGCCCGAAATTTTTCCCCTCATCAAATGGCCAGGTCCATCAGGACCAAAAACATCGTCTGCACCAATTTGGTTGTGGAGAAAGCCAGGAGCCCTATGCTCACCAAATCTAGGATTCCCAGGCTCATCAATGTCACCTCTTCGTAGGTGACCAGGCAAAGGAGGAAACCTGCCGTCATGAAAAGGATTTCTAACCAAATCAGAAGAGAGATTGAAAGACCTGGATCCTTCTCCAAATCTATGTGCTTCCCTGGAATTAAGATCCTCGAAAGCTGAAGTGCCACGAGGGAAGCTTGAGGGGCCTCCAAATCGACGGGGTGGCGAGCCAAGATAATCCCTGCCAGGACTATGATAAGGAAATGGCTTTATATGATGATGGCCAAATTCAGGCCCTGGCCCAAGCATATCCCCACGCCCATGCCCAACAGATTGATGATGTGGCAAAAATCTTGAATACGGGCCTGTAGCACCCGCATCCAACTTTGATACAGCATCATAACTATGCTCATGGAGTGGTTTATCAAGCGACCTTGGTGCTGCATTTGAAGAAGGTGAGGATCATCTCTTAGAAGAGTAAAAATAAAACAACCTGAATATTACAAAGGAAACAGAATTTGAACATCTTTTCAATAGTTTACCTTGGTCAAAAGTGCGAGTTGGCTCCCTGGAAAATGGATTTAAATGCTCCTTGGACATGTGATTTGAATTTTCATCTCTAGATCCAAACATAGAGGGGTCAGGAGCTGCACCCCCATTCATTCTCATAAGATTTGGCTCGTCCGAATCAGATTTGGTGAGAGAGCGCCATCCACCAGAGCCTGACATCTGATCGCTCGACATCGGCCTAACATGTTGGGAACCATACTGACTTTCAAAGGGAGGTTTTCCCATAGTCCCACGTGTCTCAGATAGTGATTCAAAGCTCTTAGGGAGGCCACCGAGATTACCAGGCACCTTCCCTTCACTCAAGTTAATTGATTGCCCAGCATGAGGCAAAGCTCCTGGACCTTGCACCCCTAATGTTGATGAAGGCTGCCCCTGCACTTGTGCTTGAGACCTTTCTTGGTGGGAACCATGAGACCATGGGGGTAATACAATCCCTTCTGCACTGGAGATAGAGATACCTGAGACAGTTTCATTACCAAAATTTCCAGGTGATAGACCAGCAGTTTTTGACAGCTTCTTGAGATTTTCAGGGTCTGCTTGCTTCAGTGGAACAGAATCTAACAATGTCCGGACGTCTTCTTTGCGGTTTTCATTTTCCACCCCTTCATTTGCTTGCTCCCTGGAACCCATGAGATCACCCTTCTCCTGCTTGATAACAGACTTCACTGAACCATCCTTTGCAGAATCATCAGCATCCTGGACAAGTGTTCCATTAAGTCCGGGGCCCACTTCCTCTTTCAGGGAGTCACCTTCAAATCCTTTTTCAGCTGGTTCCTTTTTAGGAGATCTAATTTCTTCAACAGTTGCGTTCTGCTCAAGTGCAGCAGGCTTTGCATAATTTTGATTTTGACTAATAGATGACAGGGTTGAACCTCCATGGGCAGGTCCAGAATGACCGGAAGCACCAAAACCACCAGATGACATCTGATGGCTTTGAGGAGGTATCCCCTGATTTGGCATCAAAGAAGTCCCAGGATGGTTTTGGGATTGTTGTGGTTGAGGGGGACCAGATGGACGCATCTGCATCTGAGATTGCATAGGTGGTTGTTGAGGAAGATGTCCATGTTGGTGCAACTGACCTTGAAATGGGGCAGAAAACTGCTGCTGTTGAGCATAATTATGAGGGGGAGCTTGTTGAACTGGCTGCACGACAGGACGATGCTGAATTGGATGGGCAGGTTGATGCCCATGAGGTAGAAACTGCTGGTGTGGTGCATGACGAATGCCAGCTACCTGATTTTGCAGTGGCAACGGTGCAGATGGCTGTTGCTGGGAAAATGAACCGTGAGATTGGGGTGGCCGTATAGGTGTAGGTTGCTGTAGGGTTTGAGCATATCCTTGAACTGGATGCATAGACCCGCTAGCCGGATATGGAAGCACAGCATGCTGCTGTAGAGCTCCTGTCTGCATTTTCTGCGCTGTCTGAGGTTGTTGATATGAATGATGCCCGCTTACAGGAGGAAGTGGTGGATGCGGAGCCTGGGGAGGGGCGGCAGGAGCTGCAGGCTGGTTTGTTTGAAAATGGAAAACAGGATGTTGAGGTTGTGACTGATAATGCTGTGCTTGGGGTTGACTCTGAACATTTGACTGGCTTGATGATTGCACATAGCCTTGAGTTCGAGGATGCATTTGGGGTTGCAGGTGAGCTTGGGAACCTTGAGGATGATGCATCTGCCCTTGACCTTGCTGGTATTGAGGCACCTGCGGATGCTGCGCAGGAGGTTGCATTCCTGCTGCCTGGGGAAACTGAGGTGGCTGAGTAGGAGGTGGTGGTAGTGCCTGCTGAGGAATCTGAGTCTGAAGACGCATTGCAGGATGAGGTTGTTGATGTGGGTTAATCTGATAGATTGGAGCTAAAGCTTGACCAGGTGCATTAGCCTGGGCCTTCCCTTGAGATGGAAGTTGTGCCTGAGCCTGAGCCTGCGGCAGCATCTGGAGTTGAGGCTGCGGCAGTGGTTGAGCCTGCCCTTGGGCCTGCGGTTGCAGATGAGGCTGTTGAGCAGCTTGAGCGACGGGATTGGTCTGTTGCGGTGGCTGAAGCTGCTGCAGATGTGGTTGTGGCTGCACATGGGCTTGGGATTGGGCCTGGCCTTGGGGCTGGGGTGGCACTACAGCCTGGGAGTAGACATGAGACTGGTGTTGACCCTGCACTTGCACCGCATGTTGCTGGTACTGTTGATATTGCTGTTGCTGAGGAGGGTAATACTGTTGCTGCTGGTAAGGATCATATCCCACATATTGTTGATAATATTGCTGATATTGTTGTTGATACCACTGATCTGGTGCTGGCATAGCAGCAGGAGCAACAGCTGGGGCTTGAGTGTTGGCATTTGCCTGCATATTAGCATTTTGACCAGGCAACTGCGTCGCAGAAACATTTTGAGGATTCTGGGCCTGAGGAACTGGTGCTCCTGATTGAGCAACAGTCTGGTTCGCCACAGCAGTAACTGCAGTCGGGGTTGTAACAGATCTGGTTACGCCTGATGAACTGGCTACAGCTTGTTGCCCATCATAACCGCCCTGACATTGAAACTTTATATCAGAATCAAATATCATAATCTATTCATAATAGGAATGTATGTACTAGTTTACTTACAGGGCAAATCTGAGCATGATCGTGCACTTGGCGATGGATAATCTGGATGCCGCACCTGTTGCATATGACAGGAGAATTTCCAAAGGAACACCCAGCACAATGGGACGGGCAATCAGATAGAGTACCCTCCCATGTGCATCCACTTCGGAAGTAGAGACAGTGTACCCTAACTTTCCCAATCTTTTCTGCTAGAGTTTTATCAGACTCGGCTAGTGGCTGCCAATAATAAACAATGTTAGGAAATGAAGGGCAAGCATATCATTCAAAATAGTCATTTCAGATAACCTTAGAATCAGATTCTGTCACCAGGTATCCATCATAAGGGCAGGCCTTGCTACCATTTGCAATGTGGACTAAACATGGTTTGCAGTATAGATGCGTACACTGTGCCTGAAATGCTTCATTAGGATAAACAAGCGTTCTACAAACAGGGCAAAAGTATTCCCCTGGATAGGAATGAATATCAATTATGCACTCGATATCAAAACCCATGGAGGCTCAAGCACCAAATACACACCGAAAAGCTCCGACACCCTGCATTAGTATATATAACAATTAGAAACAACGTATACTTTGGTTACCAAAATGAAACCACTTTCATCAAGCAATATCCAGAAGATAAGGAACTAATAAATGCCAGAGTAGACAACAGGCACGTGTTAAAAGCAAAGCAGGGGCCAGGTGTCACAGGCGAAGCAACAGACACGTGCCAACAGCAAAGAAGAAGGCACGTGGCAGGAGCAAAGAAGCAGGGCGTGTGCCAACAGCGAAGAAGCAGGCGCGTGCCAAAAGTGAAGCAGTGGCCAATGTCTGAGTCCGTTAATACCGTTCCCGTATCACTATATACGGCAGCTAAAAATGCATGAATACGGAATTGTAACCCAATTGTTTCCATATATTAGTCCAACATAATTACAGCTAAAAATGCATGAATATGGAATTGTAGCCCAATTTTTTCCATATATTAATCCAACATAATTATGACACCTGGTGTTATGGTTATAGAGTTATCAACTATCAAGTAAATTGATGTGCCACAATACTGTCTGATTCTTTCATGTCACCTAATAACAATTATTCATTCTCCGACGAGACAATTCACAGAAAAACACTTGAATGCTTAGCTAAAAGCGGATTAAATAACATTAGTTCTATACTTTGGTGCTCCCACATCTTTCCCCAAAAATTCATGCCTATTTTTGCTAATCAAAGCAATCAGATCCGAATAGTTAAGGAAACTTCAAGCTAATTCCCATCTTTCTTAAAAAGTTTACACATGCAATTACTCAAACCAACAGTCAAGATCACCTAACATTATCATTTGCTGTTATTCTTTTCGCACCAAAAAAAGAAGAAGAAAAACAATCGTGCTCACCTCACATCGAGGACAACACATGCAGGGCAGAAGCACAAACGAAATGGATTAAAGACATTCAAGAACTTGGAGAATGGGGATATTTTTTTTCAAACCCTCATCTTGAAATTGAAGAAACCCCAAAACTTCCGAGCTAAACACTGAATTTTATTTCGTTTTGTTACCTCAAACGGATGTACAATAGCAATGGTGAATCGGCGGTGAGGTGCAGAAGCCGACAGCTAGTGAGAGAACAGAAGGAGTGACGATGGAGAGAGAAAGTAAAAAGAGAAGCAACTGAAAGCAAAGGTGGTGGTGTCTAGGGTTACCCCCACAGATGATACATATTTTCGAGAGAAAATGATGAATTTACTTATCTCAGTTCCAAAAAAATCACTAGCAATTCAATTTTCAATTATCGTACCAGTATTTAACTTTGTAGTCACAATACTATTATCTCAATCTCAAGCAATTCAGCCATAAATCAACCACAATTCTATTTTTATCATTTTATCATTTTTTTCTTCGATTTTATATATTTATTTTAATTAAACTATTTGTAAAATAAAAATAATAAATTCTAAATTACATAAATTAAAAATCGAAACGACATAATTAAAATTCATAATATTACAGACAAGAAAACCTAAAAAATTCTAATTTAGTCCTAATTTCTTTTTAAGTAGGGCGACCAACTTGGCATGCTGGCGAATCTGCACTTCGTTCATGTCCGGAGTGTCATTGAAAAATACCTTTCGGTACTCCTTCAGCAACACCGCCTGAGTCATCTCGTCCACTGACGGGTCTCGATTTCCACCACTGCCTTCTGGAGCCTTCCCATTCCATTTTCTTTTCGTCGCTTTCTGTCTCATAGGACGGGCTGGCGACTACTGGTCAGTATTTTCATCCATCGAAATATTCAAATCGAATGCATTGACCTCTCCGCTTATAGAGTACTAGCCAGAGGCGGTGTGCTTGGTTCATTTAGGGGCGGATGAGGAGTCGGTGCTGCCAGAAAATTTAGGGTGATTTCGCACAATTGTCCACACCTACTCGTACTTGAACTATTTCAGTTTCTCGTTGTAGAAGGTGGCGTGGGCTTGTTCGCAAATGCTTTCCCAACTATGGCTGTTAGCCCATATTTTCTAAAGGTTGTTGATGTAGCCGACGAATTTAGCTACCTCGGTCTGAACTCGGCCCCAATGCTAGCAGAGGTTGTCGTAGTCGCGCTCCAACGCCCACGCCGATTTGAGCGCATTGTATTTTTCTGCAATCTTCTCCCATAAGACGTGGAACCTTTGTCCGTTTCTGATCAATGGATCTTCGGACACATCAATGTAGCATCGGGTTACCAACTTCGTCTTCTCTAAACCATATTTCTTCGATCCGGCTTCACGCGCACCCTTTGCATTTTCCCGTCATGGGAGGGGACATGTCAAACTCGTCGATGGAGTAGTTACCGACGTTGATCAACGACAAGGCTGGGGTCAGGGCGTCATTATTTGGTGCCGCATTCGGAGTACCCAAGATGAAAGCCGATAGATCACAACCCTTACTTCGACAATACTAAAAAAATTCGAGTACCTCAGCCGATGGTGGAGGATTTTTTTTCCCAAATTATGATCCATAAAATATAATGAGAGAATGAAAATGAATAAGAAAAGTTAGAAGAAAGTGAAAATGGATATTGGTGATAAGGGAAGGGAAAGTGTGTGGGATTTTATAGAGGAAATTGAGTGCCTCTAGTGAAGCTACATGTCAACCCGTGAAACTCTCATGAAATCAGTGCAGATTTTAAAAGAAAAAACTTAACAAATTCGGCGGATTTGCGGCGAAGCGGGCTGTAGCGCCGCCGCGCCGCAACGGCCGCAACCGCGGCGGATCGCGCGGCTAAGGCACGGCCGACTCCCCCCTATTCCCGCCCCAACCCGACAGCCGTTGTTTTCCCTCTTTTCACGGCTAGGTTAATGGTGCTCTAAAATGTCAGGTGCCCCTGGATTATAATGAATTGCAAAGGCCGCCCTATATTTTCAAAAATCTCAGTTTTAGTTTATGTTCGCATTGATACCGCCATTAGCTGTTATAATTTCCATCGGCGTTGAATCTTGACCGTTCATCTTTACAGAAGCTTTCACTTTTCTTTGTATTTTCTCACAATTCCAATTGTGCAAATTATTAGATTCTACAATTTTTGTTTTGCTCAAAATAAAAAAAGTATTATAAATAGATATGTATTTGGTAAATTGTTATGTAGTGCATCATTCATTCAAAAACAAATCTATATATAAATATGGTGATAAAAATATATATATATATATATGGTAAGTTTGTATAATATTTATTCAAACACATGAAATAATGCAAGATCGTCACAATAAAGTATAAATCATCGGCGAGGTATATATCCAAAAATATATAAAGTGTGGGGAGTGATGTGTTAATTTTTAAATGATTGAAGATTTCTGCATATGGATAAATAGATAAGATTAGATGAAGTTGGAATAAATAATATAATGAGAAAGTAAGAAGAAAATGAAAATATCCATTATTTAATATATAGCATTAAATATCTTTTAGGAAAAAAAATGAATTGCCTTAAATATAATTTAAGAAACTCAATGTCAAATCCAAAGAAGAAAAAGTGGTCGCGCTTCAATATGTTTATCAGTGCACTTTTGTGAAACTTGTTTAGGCTGTTGTAGCCGTCATAGTTATTAGAATGTGATGTTAAAGAACTAAAAATATTACATATCTGATAATGAGTAATATTATTAATTTATTTAAAGGCACTGTCGACATAAGGAAAAAAAAAAAAAACAATTCCAACAAACACGTGAGCTTTCAATAACTTTTGGTTGTGGTAGGATTAAAAAACATTACTTTCGTTTAAAGGAAAGCTAGAAAAACATTTCGTTATAGAAAGGGAGATTGGTGGCTAATATGATGAACTTCAGTCGAATTATGGATTTTTCTACGAATTTAAAATTTGATCGCAATAATCATAAACTTTGTTGTTGTTGTCGATTTTCCACAATCCCCCAATTTAAAAACTGATGTGCCCAAATAAAAATTGGTGATTAAATATATTAAAACGACGTCATTTTGATATTGAAATTTTTAAAAAATTAAACAAAATACTCTTGACATCCACCTTACCCATTCTCTCTTTCCTCTCTCTTATCTCCCCCAACAGACACAACACTAATCTGCTATTATTTCACCACCACCAACATCATCTCCACCTCTTCCAGCCAATGCTCCTCATCTGTCAACTCCACCTCCTCAACCATCAAGTCCCCCTCAAACTTCCTCTCCAGATCCATCAACCAATGCTCCTCATCTGTCAATTCACCCCACCACCATCATGTAACCCCCTGCAAGTTCCCATCCACCACCATCAAATAGACCTCCCCAAGATTTACCACCAAAATCCAAATCCAAAAAAATTCTTCAATTTTCCTCGCTTCAATCTTCGATGACAAATTGGATCAAGAAGGCGAGAAATGGATAGATATTACTGAATTGGGGGATATGATGTTGTTTTTGGGTAAGAGACGACGACCACTGCTCAAGCGAGTGAGGTGTGATGCCAGCAACAGCACATCGATGCCTCTTCGCCAATTGGTCATCTAACCAAGGGATGAGAAGACAACGACATTGGGCTATGTCAGCATCGCCTCCAACATCGCTCTATTTTTCTCATATAAAAACCCTTAAGTTGCTTCACAACCCTAAATCAGCCATAATTCGAGGTCTGATGTTGCACAATGGATGTATCAGAGGCTCTCTATTGGCACAGAGGATGTCAGAGTCCTCTCATTTGGCCAGCTAACTTGAGGTGGTTTCGCCGGATTGTGTATATGGCGTGAAATAGAGCAGAAAGAGTTGGGAGGATAGAGACCGAGTGTGTTTTTTTAGTATAAAATTCAACGTCTTTTTGATAGATTTAAATATCATTTCAGCTTTAATTTACTATGTCAATTTCGATTTGGGATATCGTGGGAAATCGACGACACCAACAACATAGTTCATGATTTTTGTGACTAAATTTTAAGTTCGTGAAAAATTCAGAATTGGGTCATAATTTGTGATATTAGCGACCAATTGTTCTTTTCAAAAAGATATGAATTGTCACATACGCCATGAAGGAGAAAGGGAAAACCAATTAGACCAATTAAAGTTTCCATTTATTGCACAAATATTCACAACATTTTATTCTCTCTTTATGATCTTTTTTTTACATGAGTTAATTGCTTAATAAATCCCAACATATGGGTCTAAGTGTAGATCAAGCCTAATTTTAATGTAGCAAATAAATCTAGCTTAAGTGAGAAAATGAGGCACCACAAAACGCTCATTTACGGGAAGTCTTGGATTCATCCTGCCTAAATGCGATGTTTATATTTCTCATCCCGTCTTCATGCGGCATAATATATTTATCACATTGTATGCTGATGTAGTAATCTCATATGCATAAAATGTAGTGCATTAAATTACACACACACAAACACACACACATGAAATCTGCCCTACCCATGACACCCCCCCCCAAACTAGTGAACCCCCATCCCACCCCACTGCAAATTTAACCAACCAATTACAAATTTACAAGTATTAAAGTTAATTACAAAAATATAATAAATTCAATTTTTAGAAAAATGATAAAAATAAAAATACGGCCACCACAGTGCAACCGCTTCCCTCCTCGCTAGGGGTGCTAATTCGGATACCGGGTATCGGGTAATACCCGACCCAACCCGATACCCGTCGGGTATCGGGTATCCGATACCCGAGATTGTCGGTTGCGGGTACGGGGTCGGGTATTAAAGTTGGCGCATTTTCGGGTATCGGGTATACCCGATCGGGTATTGCGGGTACCCGATACCCGATTTTAATAATTCAATTAAGTGATTAATTAATTAACTTTAGTAGTTTACAACTTTACGTACGTCTACGTGTCGTTTTTTACTGTTCACTCTTCACTGTTCCATTCTACTCAAATTCAATAGAAGCCGCAGCAGTCTAGCAAAACAGAAAAAAGAGGGTTCCAATTTCCATTTTTCCCTCTTTCGTCGCATGTGGTCTCAGGCGGCTTCAGCTCTCAGGTCTGCTCTGCATGACTGCGTCACTGCGTCTGCCCTCTCAGCTGTCTCTGATTTCCGACGCCGGCGCGCCGCGACCCTCCGCCGCTCCCTCGCATCACGCTCACGGGACAGGACCACAGCCCCCACCGCGACGCGCTCGCCCGCCCCAACCCCAACCTTTTTCCAATCACTATTTGCTCCCCCTCCTCCACAGCCACAGCCACTTGTTAATTTCAGTTGATGTATTTCCCTGCATTGTTTTTCCTTTTCGTGCAAACGACGTGCTTTGTTTAGTTACATTTAAATTTTCTTGAAGCACTGAATTCTTTTATATAATGCGATTGGACTGATTTTTGCATTATTTCATAACTGTGGGAAAATGGTATCGCAATATATTTATATATATTGTCCTTTATTTCTTTAAGCACTGTATTTAAGTTCCGTAGCAGAGAAGAGGGGAAGATCAGTTGGAAGTAAGGTTTTATATTGTTGTTTATTAACTGTGGGAAAATGGTATAGCAAAATATTGTTTTGGTTTGATGAAATCGGTGTTGTTGGTTAAGTTATTCATTTATTTACAGCAATAGATTCAGTGATTCACCATAATTTCATCAGATTATGTTTACATGTTAATGTGAAATCAACATAAGTAGCTGCTGTCTCCTTAATGGTTTCTTTTCCATCATTGATTGGGGAATATATTGCTGGCCGAGCCGTTATGTAGAGAGCTAATCTTTTAGTTGATGTATGTTTCATTTTGTGCAATATGCATTTTCCTTGGTAAACTTCTAGTCTCGAAGCAGCTGCCAGATATGATGATAAGCTGCCAGAATAATGTTGTGAATTTAAGCTGCTAGTTTTGTCGGGTGCGGGTACCCGCCAGCGTCGGGTACGGGTACCCGCGTCGGGTATCCGGGTACCCGATCTTGAAGTCGGGGTCGGGTCGGGTATGGATTTCTCGGGAATTTCGGGTGCGGGTACCCGCGGATACCCGATTTTGCAGGCCTACTCCTCGCCGCAGTTGGGCGATCAGCCCCCGCCCCCCGTTGCTTTCTGCAATGCAAATGCAACGCGGCGGCCCCACAGCAGCCTGCACTACTAATGGCCTAAGTGGTTTTAGTGACACGGGAATATTTATCAAAATTTGAGAGATTATGATATCATTAAAACGTGTTAAAGTTTGGAATAATAAGTTCACGTTACTATACAACAATAACTTATTTATTTCATATCCATTTATAGCATATATGAAAAGGACAGTAGAAAAAAGGTGCTTCATGGTTAGTTCGGGATACAAAACGGAATTTTGGAGACGGAAAACAAGATGTCGCTAAATTATAAATGCATTATACATGTTTTTGGCAATTTCATACATTTCAGGCTAATTTCACAACTTGAGATAATTTACATGTTACCCATACCGATTACCTAAAGCGCATTTATAGTGGCTGGTCATTCATTACGCAATATAATGGAATAATTGTTTACAGACATATCACGACAAATACTTCCCCACAAATACATCAAATTTTTTACTCATCGAAAATATTATTTCCACATATAATAAAATCAAAACATGAACACATCAAAGTGAATTCAAATTACTTAACTTGAATTGTAAAAGTAACATGACCTTAATCGCATACCTAGATAATTCAATATTCATCGGTTTAATTTAATGGGCATTACATTTACTGAAAATCCACCAAAAATGAATAAGCACGCAATCAATCATCGTATCACAGTACTCATTAATAGGCAGCAAACCAATTAACAAATACGCCTCACAAATACTTCAACAGTTATTGCAATCAACTCAGCCATAAATAAGCTTAAGCAGAGTTGGCGCATACAGAATATCGACAAGGTAATACCATAAAACCCTGTCTAGATTCAGTTTAAGCTTAGTTCCTAACTCCACTTATTCCATCAAAACGACCTGTTGCATACTATAGGCAGATTTCTGGAACCAAATATGAATATACATACGTTCGAAGTTATAAGAAAATGGTGCAACATAAGAGATATGTACCAGAGGAAAAGTTGTTTCTTTCGACTCCATAGGTGACAACCAAACGGCCCGCACTGTCCGGTGTTACTACCCCAACTCAAACAGCCTCATTGTATCCTGAGACTTGAAGAGAGAAGAAAAACAAAGAGAAGTATTTGAGATGCACAAATATACGTTTGCCAATTCCTGGATCGATAACTAACACCATATACAGAAACAAACCACCAAACATATACATCCCAGGGCTCTTCATGTGTGGCACTTTTTTATCTAAGTTGAGAATCAATGAGATTGTGCAACAGGAGCCCAGGAGAGAGAGCAAGCCGGAACAATAATCTACATCATATAAATTACAGACAACCAAACAGATCCTCAAACTCTGGAGGAAACGAGGTTAACTGTCTTTCGAACTACATATAGACACGACAGAATTCCCATCTAACTCCCTTCTTGCATCAGATTACAATTTTCAACTTCTACCTCAGTACGGTGTGTTTGCCTCAATATGGCATCAAAAACCTTCCCCCATACTAGATGTATCACCTCCGACGACGTTTTGTATCCACCTGAAAGCCAGCATAAGAGACTTCTGAAAATGGGTTGCATTAAGTAAAATCCATGATCTATCTTGGAGCCGTTGAAAACCAAAAACAAATTTCAGAAGTTAATATCAGTGGGAAGTGTTAGGTGCTGATTTAAAATAAATAAATAATTACCAGAAACACATTCACGAGGAGACCTGAGATAGAAAGTAATCAGCAGTCATTAATTACCTTCACATCAGCACTTCTGATGGAAACTTGAGATTCTTGTAATTTCTTCTGATCTTCTGAAGAACAGTTATCGCAGTAGAAGTGATCAATTCTTTTGGCTTCTTCCACGGTCATGTCTATACAAGTTGGATGAAACCTGCATGAAAAGTCAAAAGCATGTACTTGAATTAAACACCTGAAGTATTGTTGGCAAAAACTCTACCAAGTACAATGCTCAGCTAAGTCAGGAAGCATCCACAAAGTTTTCTACCCTGTGTAAGATACGCGACATCTTCAAGGATATAATGATGGACAGATCTGTTTTCCAATGTTTTGCTTACATTGTCCCCACAACTCCAGAGAAATCAAAGGCAATGCCATGCTCGCTGCTATGCAGTATATCGTTTTGAAGCATCATATGCATTTGAACACCCAAATTCCTGACTGATTTCTTTTGCAAATGTGTTTATCGACATTGCATCAGAATTTCATCCGGTTAACTTAAAAAATAACTACATAGTGGATTAGATATGTAGCATGTGAGGAACCTTCAGCTGGAGATCCAGGACTAGATACATACAAGGTCCCATCTTTTGAAAATTGAATATTTAGAGACTCCAGTCAGTGGCATTTGCCAGTAATTGAAAATATTCAGAGCTTCCAGTCAGTGACATCCTTGTGAGAGAGCACAAGCTACATAATTCCATACCATTTTCATCCATGTTGCAAAAAGAAAGGAGTTGTTGAGACATTTTCATGACTACGCATATATTGAAAGCATCCTAGGATTGGGCTTACAACTCCGATGGCTTGAGTTTACCTACCTTTATTACCGTGATATTTGTAAAGTTGAACACTTTGGTGTTGCTATCTGATACCTAGCGAACTTAACATGCTCCTTGTTTAGATTGATGCACAAAATTAAGGACAAACAGCAGAGTCTTGGGATCTTTTCCTAGGAGAATTAACCTTACAGTCTATTCCCATAACTCTCAATCTTCAATGTGTATGAATCAGCTCAAAAGGGGCATTAATGTGTTTCCTTCAAGATGCAACTTATATTAACACTTCAGGGAGAGATGAAATCCATATCATAATTTTGTCGAGATGACAATTGTAGGATTCTCACTCTAACTGATCAGTGATCTTCTCTCTCTCACTCCCCTTTAATATTTTTCTCTGTCACAATACCTAATATTAGGATATAACACTGCTCGAATGTCAGTTTCACAAGGAAATAACACAAAACAGTAATGAAAATCCTACAAGTATGAAGTTTGCCAACTTTTAAGACTATTTTTGGATCATCAAGAAGGAAATGATACTTCCAGGGGGAAATGTTTCCGATCACAATATGATTTTTGGCTAATAGGCATATATAACAATCCTTTCACCCTATATTTGCAGTTTGCACCTATCCTAATTTTGACCCACTTTCCTTTTTTTGTGGAAATAACTAGATATCAATTTTCTCACACGCATATAATGAAGAGTAATCTACATATAGAGTCTCACTTATCCCTGGAAACTTAGCTTCCAGAAAACTTTGTGTATTCCGTATAAGACCTGCCATATAGATACATAGATGACCTCAGCACACAGTCGTGAATTCCAGAAGCCAAAAGCAGCATCAAGGGAACAATAAAGGAGTTTCAGAATGAGCTCATTTCCGGGTATAGAGCAAGCCCATAAAAACATATACATAATAGCCTTTGAGCTCAAAAGTCAAAACATAGCAAGATTGCATAGATAGACATTATATGATCAAAGGAAATACAGAAAAAATTCCTCAAAGTACACATGGATGCTTGATGACCTTAGATATTCTACCTTGAATGCAGTAAAATCCATGGCTCACAAGATAATTAGAAGATGTATCCATATCAGGTGATGAACGAAAAAATAATCCCTATGCACATATACTCACCAGTCACTGCATCCTTCACACTGAACCATAAGGTCATCCGGATTATAAGGCATCTCACATTTACAGTACCTGCCACAGAAATTTAACCAAGAAAAATCAAAGAACATATTCAACAAAGTATGCAGCAATAACTCGTTACATTCTAGGGATCAACCTTACTACATTAAAGTCGTCTTAAATTACTGTTCAAAGATATCAGAACTTTTTCCTAAAGCTTTAATCGATAATGGAAATCAGAACTAACTGTTTCAGCTATCGGTCAAATGAAGCTCGACCAAGTCTATAAATCGAAACTAGAACACGCATATCATCTCAAAGACTGAGAATGGGCACGTCTACGACTAGCTAGTTCACCAGAACTTGAGAAAGAGACCGTTCTAAGAGAATTTGCCTATAATTTTACTAAATTCAACGGCTCGCAAACAGAAATAAACTAAAAATTAAACCTACACGGCAACTCTGTCTGGATTGAAAGCACCAGTAGACGAATTATACTCGAAACGACAGAAGAAGTCCTCGTTCCCAACGGCGTCGAGCTTAGTATAGCTCTTGAAGCTGTGTACAGTACACTTGCCTTCAATAGTATCAGCGCTCTGAATATCGAAATGATCGGACAAAAACACCTCCTTCGAGCCGTGGAATTGCCGGCGGCCGCCGATCGATTCCTCGGGCCGGTAATACCACCTGACGTGGATCCTAACGTTCGCGCCGCGGCTGTCCGCCTCAATTTTCTCCAGACGCGCCACGTACGACGGCTTTGACGACTCCGACGGCCGCATCAAAAGGCAGTCCCCGGCTGCAAAAGATATAATCACTCGAGATTACCGGAAATTCTACTAACGTCAGCGTCAATGCAAGCACGCACTAACGACAACATAAATAAGCAAAATTGACGGCGCTGATTTAACTGGAAATCATAATCGGAGAATGATGAAGAGCGGAACTCACGGCGGATGGTCTTGTTGATATGCTTGACGGTGTAGGAGTCGGGAGTGCGGCGGGCGGCTTTGGCTTTAGCCATGTGATGTACGGCGGAGGAGGGGCGGAGGAGAGAGAGTACATGTAGCGAAGACACTCTAGAGAGAGATATACAGCGTCTTATTAGTCGTAAATTTATCAATATACTTTTTTTTTTTTTTATAAATTTCTATTAATAAAACAGGAGATCGAATTGTCTACACCATTTTCGATCCCATTTCTATTAATAAAACTGGAGCTCGAATTATCTACACCATTTTTCTGATGAACTTATGAAATAACTTAATTATCAAGATATTTATTTTCCGATTAGTAAATTAGAAATTCGAATTACTTCAAGAATATAAGTGGATTATTTTATGTTTTTCCAAAAACAAAAAATCCAATAACGATTTGTTTTATTTAATTTTCAAAAAAGAAAAAGAAAAAAGTTCCGAATGAGCGCTTAGGTGCGTGGCGGTGCTCCGAATAATGAAAAGTTATAAAAATCTAGATTATGAGATTTAGTGTGACACAAGGTGATTGAGATTGCGTAATGTATAACGATTTCAAATCAAATATTCCTCTCTTCCTTGCATAATACATTGGTGTTTCAAGTATTATCCATGATTTACAAAGAATGGAGTATACATAAGCACACAAACTTAGGGCTCACTTTCCGTCTAATAATCTAGTTAATGGGGTGGTCATCTATTCTATACATAAGCAAGTGATCTTTTAACAAGGGAAATCTTGGAAGCATCACCACCAATTTCCTCAAAAACAATCAACAAATTCTGGGTAGGCTTCAGCCATGACCGAGGAACATGGTACCTACATAAACAGCATCATACTTAGAAATAAATCCCATCATAGAAATAAATCCCATCAATTCAACAACACATGCATGCTTTCAAAATGATTTTCCATACCATCTTTGTGTTGGCTTTCCACATCCATTTTGGCACTTTCCCTGTCGATAAGTTCCTTCGTAGCTACAAGCGCTGCATTGGCCCTTTGCGGAGGCCGTCCAGTATCTTCCGATGCTCTGCCCGTTGATCCACGCTTGCCCCTTTCCCATGCTACTCATGTCCAAAGCCAATGGCTCGTTCCCATTTGGTGAGTTGAAGTAAGCCTGCATTTTGTACATACTTCCGTTTTAAACAAGAAGAGGTGCAACTATATATATATGTAGTGCTATGTTGAAGCCATTTTGTCCGTTCCACTTCGACTTGGTAAGTCAACATATAAAGTTAGAGTAGCCTTTTTAAGCAGGAGATGAGCCCAATTCTAATATGGTATCAGAGTAAGCCCCAGTCCATGTGGATTTGTTTAGTCCACGTCGTAATAGCTGGTTCTAATGTGTTACCTTGTACCATGTTAGTGGCTGTTGCCAGTTTGCTGCAAGCGATGCTTTCATCCAATCAACGGAAGATATTTTACTTGGCGAATATAAGTTGATGGCCTCTCCTTTCATTCCAACCTGAAAAGAAAAAAGGCACAGGTTTCTCATCTAAAGTTTGTGCATGATCAGAATAACAAACACGAGTAAAGCAAAACATGGTACCACAAACCTTGTAAGACCATTTTTGCCACGACAAGTCCAGTGTACCATGGTCTAGCCCGTGTAAGGCAACAGGTCCAAGGACTCCGGTGCTCCATGTTTCAAAACGGTGGCCTATGTTCTTGATATGGGAAAGAAACAATTGTGTCAGTGTAATGAAACTAGCAAGTGCAGATATACTATCTTGCATGCCTCTAGTTAGGGAAAGGATCAGGAAAACAAACCGGCAACCCCATGTTCACACTAAGCAGCGCGATGCTGTTTACTCCAGCGTGAAAATTGACAGATTTTGAGAAAGTGAATTTTTTGTTTTCTTGAGTTCCAAAGGCTGATCCTGTAATAGGGGAACATGCCATCTCACGTTAGATATCGTATTTCTGGTAATAACCATGGAAAATATCGAGTAAGAATCACCTAAGAATTTTCCGTTTACAAAAACATGCAAAGCATGGCCTGCAGAATCTACTGAGAGAACTGGACCCTGCCCTCTGCGTAGAAAAGATTCACTCGGACTTATCTGGACACTGCACCGAGTTGTGGGCCGTATGAGTTTCATGGGGTTCTTGAAAACATCTTTTGGAGAAAATGGAGAAATTGTGTGTATTTGTTTACCTGGTCGTATACCATAGATAATCACTAGCATCTCTAGTGACATTCAATTGCTCCAAAAGACCAACAACTGTAATTCTTGCATCATTATCGCTGGAGGATATGTCCTCGTTGAACGTCTCCCACGAGAGCATCCGGATATTTGTAGGCAACATTTGTGGCAAAGATGTTTTTGATCTCATCTACACGGTTCAATATCCTTTTGTGAGATGAAGTGAAAGTAACCACGCAGCCCACAGCATCAACAGACTAATTGATAACTTAGAGTTTGCAACCTCAAAGGTGTAAACACAAGAAAGAAATAAGCAGATCATTTTAGCAAACACTGAAGGTTGATGATGCGACTTACAGTGCCAGTGTTAAAAGCAACAGTCTTGCAATCGGGGAGTATGCTGATCGACCAAGGAGGCAGGTCATACTGCATTTTATTAAATGTCACCCTTGCGCTCGCGTCCCAGTGGTAATTCGATAAAAATGCTGCACATCGGCCTGACTTTGAAGTAAATAAGTGTGCCTGGAAAAAGAATCATCGAGCCATTTGATTTCGAGAAGGCATAAAAATTCAAAAGTATGCTCCAAATGCATACAAGTTTTTGCAGATCATATAAGAAATACGACACCTGTTCGTAGTTTCCCAAATTAGTAACTTTAGGATCAGAGTCGACCAAAGCATGCCCGCATAGCTTTATGGCCATATGAAGTTCCTTTAAATGGTTGTATTTGGGCTGTCTGGGTAAGCCTACAAATAAGACAAGTGAAATACTAGTAAAAATCTACATATTATAAGAAAAAGGTCGAACATGGCTGCTCTAGTAGCCTTCTATTACCGTATTCATCGATTGGAGCATCATAGTCATAGCTGGTTGTAATGAAAGGACCTCCAGCTGTTCTTCCAAAGTTTGTTCCTCCATGGTACTGGATACACAAGGTTAAAAAAACACACATGAAATCGATGCACTATCTTGACAAGGCTCTTTATATACAACTATAGTCTATGTGGCTGTAAAACCAAACGTGCAAGTTTTTAGCCAAAAACTTTGAATTCTCCAAAGAAGGAAATGCCAAATGAAGCAACTTCAAATCAATTGCAAGATTAAAACTGTACAACTTCACAATCGTGATGGTTCTCATGAATCATTTAGATTACTTCAACGTCATGATGAGTGATGTGAATACTAAGAATCAAAACTGCAATGTGCTTATCATTCTTGATTTTTCACATCAGAGGGATTCAATTACCATGTAGTAGTTTATGAAGGAGCCTCCTTTCTGGATGAACCTAGCTACAGCAAACGCCAGATCTTCAACAGGGCGATGGTGAATCGGCCCACCAAATTCTTCAAACCTTGAGATAACAAAAAAACAAAAACAAAAACAAAAACAATGATAAGAACCATCATACAGTATTCTCAGTCAACAATTGAAAGGAAGTGGTACAACAAATGTACCAGCCGGTCCAAGCCTCAGTCCACATAGTTGGTTTGTAAGGTTTGTTTGGGGAGAAATAGTCGCAATAAAAACCATTGCACGTGTTAATCTGTCGATAAATGTTATGGAACGTCATCACCACTCAACTATACTGCTATAACTTGCAATTTTAAATGATCAATGTGCAAGAAAGCAAGAGGAATATAACAATGTGTTACCACTGGATCCAGGGCGTCGTCTTCCTTACACATGACCCATGGAACCCCAGTGTCTAAGCCGACAGCCATCTTTGAGGCCCAAGACATGTAAGAATGGCCAGCAGCACCAAAATTCTTGGTTTCCGAACCATATTCATTTTCAATCTACATATGTAACTAGCATGCTTGAGTCTAGGCAATTCGGATTGCAGATTCGGAATATTTGAACAATAACAAAGAAAATCGAGTTCATATAGAAAAAGTCAAGAAAACATGCCTGTGAGAGAATAATTGGGCCACCTTGAGATTGAAACAACTTCTCAGCTTTCATCATTCCAACAATTTTCTCAGTAAATTTTTGCATCGCATTCTGTAAAATTCGACATGGTAAACTTATGTCAAGAAAGTAGATCGCGAAAATTTAGACAGTTGATTGCTTCACATCTAAGCACATCAACTCTCTATCTCTCTCACCTTGAAAGGTTCATTGTCGGTTCTGAAAGTAATGCCAGGAACATACTTCAACCAAACAGGGAAACCTCTGCCACCGAAAAACACACAAAATGTAAATGAACATATTTATAAATATTTTCAGCACTTGATTCATGAAAAAGATCAACAAACCCAAAATTCCATTCTGCACAAACATAAGGCCCAATGCGAAGATGAAGATAGAGCCCTGCTTTCTGGATCAACTTTACGAACCGAACTAAATCATTTCTTCCTTCAAAATTGTACTAAGAAACAAGAAAACAGACAACAATATCAGTTCCAAGTCAAAGGAAAGAAATGAATCTCACCCAAAACTTGACATAATGCAAGAGAAGCACAAGAAATCTTACATTTCCGGGCGAAGGTTCGTGGAGGTTCCAGAACACATACGTGTCTATAGCATCCAATCCTCCATCTTTAGCCTTCTGAATCAGCCCTTCCCACATCTGCATTGTGAAAATCTTCAGCTTTAACACTCAAAGAAAAGGGTGAATCTTAATGTTTTCTTACATCGGGGGAGCTTCTTGGATAATGAATGGAGCCAGAGAAGAGGATTTTTCTTCGGCCATTGATGATGAGGCCTTTCCTATCGTAGGTGACGGTGCACTGGGCAAACTGCACAACTGAATTTAACAGCAGAAACAGCAAAAAACATTTGGAAACGGCTTCCATTTTTGGTTTTCTTGCTTCTGGGAGTGAAATGAATGGCGATTGTAAGAATGTGGAGATTTACTGACACAAGCTTTTAAAAGCCATAAATCAATTTTTCAAGCATTAAATGCAGCTTTAAAGAGGATGCTTTCGACATTGAATTATTAACTTATAAATCTCTCTCTCTCTACAACACTATACAGCACAACACAACACAAGTCTCTTAGCTTGCATTCATGTCAAGATCAAGATGGGACCTTGATTCTTGCCTTTTGTTTTAATAATACTATATTTGTTGATATCATATACGCATTGAGTATAGGCAGGGTGATTGTGAGAGAAAATATATAATTTGTTGGATTTTGTTTCAATTTAATTCAAATAAATTATAGTATTAATTTATAACACAATCAAAATTTATATATCAATCAGTTTCACCAAATTGGAGGATTTTAAGAAAATATAGACATGTTAGTGCGTCGGCAAATTAAGGTAAAGACAAAGAGATTATCACTTAGTTGTGCTTTCAGGTAATTGTGTCTGCAAAAGCGCGTTCTCATTCTTTAATTTAATGATTAGAAGCTTAACACTTTCTTTAATCTCGATTCTCCAGTAAGAGGGAAAGGAAAAGCCGAAAGGGCATGCTTATATTTCTTTAGTTTTTCTTTCCGAAAACATATTCTCTTCATTTCATGAGTGTTGTTTAGCAAACCTAAGAAAATGAATGTTATTTATCAAAGTAACAGACACTTGCTTAAATGTACATTACACTGAATTAAACACATTATATTGATCTGTATCATTACTTAAATTTTTCCTCGCAAGTTAATAATAAAAATAAAATACAGATTGTGTATTAGATGATTTCACCTGCCATTCTAAGTCATTGACTTCACACTTAAGACAACAGATATCATATTTTCACACACACACACACACACACACACACACACACACACACACCCATATATATATATATATATATATATATATATATATGTATATATATATATATATGTATATATAAATTCGAATCATATCTTAACGCAAAACTAAGACCAAATATCAATTTTAAGATTTGAAGATTACATTGCTAAGATTGATGTCACATGGCAACTTTAGGATTTCAACATTACACGACTAAGGGTAATTTTATCAATTAATGCAAAATCTGTTATGAAAATCGCATGATTATCACGAGATATGGCGTGGTAGCCGCAAATTGTTTTATGTTGATGTACATTCCTTGTTATGTTGAAGTATATTTGCGAATTTATAACTGCGTTGACCCACACTTTATATCTCCTAAAATATCTCAAAACATTAAATTTAATACAACTTTCTTGATTTAAAATATTTTGACAAACCATATATCAAATTAAAGGTAATTTTATGAGGATTCTAACAAAATTTTAATTGCATATGTTCACATGAAAAATGGAATATATAAGTATTTCAGCAAACTTGCGATATGCTGAAGTGTATTTGTCGAATTTGTTGATATTATGAGGTTAATATACTTGCATTGTGCTAAATCAAATTCAATGTTATATTGATGGATATTTAATGTTATGCTAATGTAACTTCAATATTATGTTGATATAAATCTAATGTTATGCTGAAGTATATTTTTGAATTTATAGACGTCCATGACAGATGACAACTACCCTTAATTATCGTTGGGTTAATATAATTTGGACAATTTTACCCACATAATGATGTTCAAATAAAATTATAATGATGTCCGATTATATAAAATCTCAATATTCCATTTTTGAAAATCCAATAAATAAAATTTGATTTTAGTTTTGTATTAAGAATCTAATTTTGTCCCAGTACGCCGCACACGCACGCGCGCGCGCATATATATATATATATATATATATATAAAATCGCACCAAACGATAACAGCAAAATCTAGCATTTCGGGAGAAATACAATTCGGTTGAATTATAAATACATCACAATCACTTATATATCTACTTGATTTATTTATTTATTTATTTGTGCTGCTCAACTTTAGTTTATACGTATTGTATACATTAAATCGCAATAAATTGTGGCATATCTACGAAATTATAATAATTTAATCGAATACGATGTCTTTCTCATTTATGCTAATGCGTGCATAAGTAGTTCAATATTTTGGAGTTGAGCTACTCAACTAAATCAATTATACACCATCATATTAAATCCTCAACCACTTTATTAATTGCTTAATCAACAAGTCCAAAATTACAGATAATAAATTGTTTTATGAGTTTTCACTTTTCAAGGCACTCAGCGAAAGCTACTTTTTTTTCTTTTTTTTAAAGAAAAAGATAAGGGGAAAAAAAAAAAAGACAAGGGTCATTAGATTGTTTACGCATTTTAAGATCAAGATTTGATGCAATGCAGAGATTATAATAAGGGCCTGGGTAATTAAAATAATATTATATCTGTCGGTGATCAATTTCCATTTGATTGATGAATAATGCGACTTGGACTAATATGATAACCATGAACAAACTTTTCTATCTTTATTATTTATTGATTAATTAGAATAATGATGATACGACCCCCGCTACCCTACCCTACCCCTACCCACCCCACATAGCTATATATACTATAGTCTTCATTTGATTCATGGACATATGCTACGTGCTATTGATCCATTCTTGTCATATAAATAATCGAGCTATGTCAGTTGTAACCAATTTTCTTTTAGTGATAAATAATTGTCAATAATTTCACCAATTTTTTAGAATTTTCTCGCGACATATAAAATTTAAAATTAGTAACGAAGAAAAAGGAGTATTAATTCCAATTTTATGCTATATGCATAATATATCAAAATATTTTGATATGTATAAAATTTGATCCGTCAAGTAATTTATTTTTCAGTCTATCTTATTAGCAAAAATTTAAATCCACCCTTGACTATATATAACTTGCATTCATGAAATGAATGTAATGAGAATAAAATCGAAACTACTTTATACCGAATTAGGAGAAATCTGGAAAAAAGAAGTGGATCTTTACTTATTTATCATTTATACATGAAGCATTGCATGAGGGATATACTCCCATGCTAGATTCATATTAGGCCCTCACATTATGGCTTCCTAATCCTAGCAAGACAAAGGGTATACTATTATGAATCGTATCTAACACCAAATGATCCATCTAGCTGGAGAATAGAGATAGGATCAATATAAGTAAGAGAGAGAGAGAGAGAGAGAATCGGAGTGTCTCCTTCCGACATGAAGGCGACGCCTTTTGTCCGGAGTGGGTGAACGAGAATGTCGGTTACGTAAGTATGAAATAATAATTCTGAATCCGTGACTATCTATTATACTATGTACTACACAGTACTAGTGTTCTCTAACAATGCTACTACTGCAATGCACTGCACTGCACTGCACTGCACCTCCCCATTAATACTACTTTTCACATGCAGTTATATGTACACTCACATTAAACACACCGCACCACCCCTTCCCCCATCAATAAATATTATTTGCACAAGTGAATGCTTGATGTATGCTTAATAATTGAGTGAAAGAATATAAAAAGAAGTGGACTAAAGCTAAGGGAACTTATCACGTCCATGTGGCTTCTTCAACCTTAGTGTTCACACATTCTGATCAACCATTCCTTCACATCCATCCAACCCACCTCCCATCATTGTTGTTACCTATTATTGCCCTACAAAAAAATAGACAAATGGGATAACAGGATAAGCATGCCACTATTTCATACATATATAAATGTATATATAGATAGAGAGAGAACGAGAGAGACATGGAAATTCTATAGGCCCATCACGACACTGCAAAAGAGCAACCCCCCCGGCGCCCCCAAGAGATAAAAAAAGAGGGGAGGTAGATCTTTTACTACAAGAGAAAATGAGCGTTTATAATGGGATTTTATATTTAATGGGTAGAATGATTTTCTCGTGATGAGTAAAACGTGAAGGGGAAGAATAATTGAGTACTCAGTGTAAGTCTATTTCAAGAATAGAGAAAAGAAAATTATTGCCACAAACAAGAACACTCTCCCTTCTGGCAAAAATTTCTTTTTTCGGCCGTTCAGTCCATTCTTGTTAAAAATGAATTAAATTTTCTTCTTGTCTTTTTTAAAAAATCAATACCCTTTTTTTGTATATTTTTGATGAGCAAATAATAGCGTACAATGTATGGCTTAATTTTTACTTTACTGAATGCATTTAATACAACTACTTAATGTGTATAAAAAGAGAAAGGAGGCAGAATGAATTTCTCTACCACTAAAGCATATTTTCAACAAAACATAAGGGGCACCAATTGATACCGACTCTACATGTAAAAAATTGGCAACAATTACTCTGCTCCAAAATCCACCAATCACTATGCATTTTCAATTGTCGATGCACCAAATACATTCAGTGGATTTTTGTTGTTTTTCTTTTCTTGTTACAACAGAGTGTATTTGGATCAAAATATCAAGGAAACAAGCATACAGCTAAAAATGGGTAAACACTGAGGATTATGACTGAAACCATCTTTTAAGACTCTTGGTGCCTTGCTTTTTGCCATAAGATTGGGTAGAACTGCTTCCGGTGAATTTGGACCTGTACTGTTCAATCAGCTTGTCCAGTTTATCCGTTACATCGCGCCCCACCGGGTCGCTTTTTTTCCTGCGTTTCCTGTTCTGCTCACCGCCATCACCTTCCGTTGATTGTTCAAATTGCTCTCGAGGCATCCTTTTTCTTGGCATCCCGGCGTCTCTTCCTTTCTTAGTCAGAGTATTGCTTGGTATAAGCTCCTGACCACCAGCCTCTCTTCCTTTCCGCTGATTAGAAACTTGCAAGTAGGACTTGTTCTCGGGTGGAGAAATTCTGCTCTTTGCAACTTTTCTAGGATCTTTCTGCCATTTGTTGCCGCCTTCCTCAGCGACCATTCCTTCGCTGCGTTTGTTTGCCAGTTCCCCTCTTTTGTTATCGTAAGTCCTCATCGAGGCATCTCCGTCTCTAAACTTGCGTATTCTTGAGTTCGAGTTTGCAACGGAACCCCCTCTGCCTATATGATCATTTTGCCGAAAATTCCCTCTAGCATCGTGTGGACCCTGCAGTTGCTGTGCTTGAATCTTTTCTGCCCGAAGCTTCAGCTTCTGCACGTTATCTAGTGCAAACTCCACAATTGGGCGATGTTCAGCTCCGAAGATATCTATAAGCCATCAAGAATGCATTAATTTTATTGAGACAAATTGCAAAAGTTTCGGTTCCTTGTTGCAAGATATTATTGTGGTATCCTAGAGGAAGACTGACCAGGGTTATTATTAAGAACTCTCAGGGCCACGAGTGCATGTTGATGCTCCGTGAACTCTAAGAAAGCCACTCCACGAGGGCGACTTTTTTCACCCTCTTTTCGGACTTTTGAATCCTTCAAGATCTTTATCTTTACTTGCAGAAACAATTAAATAAATAAGTTAATGTCAAATAAACAAATCAAGTGTGTCAACAATAACTGCATTAGAACAAGAAAACTAGCTACTAATAGTGGTTTCAACCTGTCGAATTACGGGCTTTTGCTTTGTTGCACGAGAAATTACTGCATTCATAAAAAGCTTTTTCAGATCTCTTTCATTCTTAGTCTTTGGCACATTGTATACAATAAGCCTTGTGTCTGATACACGGAAGTTTGGAGATATAAGCTTAGACATCTTATCTTCGTGCAACCTACAATATGAGACAGCAGCAGAATCATCATACATGAAGAAAAAAAATGAAAAAAAAAAAGCCTACCACTACACATGATAGCTCAATAGTATTAATATTAAGGAAAGAAAGATAATTCAAGATAGGGACAACAATCTTTTTTTATTTCTCGAAAACCAATACAGCTAAATATGGATAATATGATAGACATCAAGCACATTAAAAAATGTGCTTATTAAGGAAGATGCATAACCAACTCCATCCGTGATACTAATCTTTGATATATGCATTAGAGCTTATTCGCTTAAAGGATTAAGGCCAATGATAAAAAATAAAATAAAAATAAAAAATAGATGTCTCGCACTCTTCCATAGCCTAACAGGCTTCAATCACATAAAAAGCAAGTCTGATAGGCAACAATTAAGACCACAGTTGGTGGAACAGAGAACTTGATTTAATTTATGCACTTTTTCATGTAATCCTACAAATATCCATTTTTTCAAATTTTCATCTGAACATATTTATAGAAGAGCTCCCAACACTTACTTCTTCCTTTTTGTCATATCACTTGCAGAAACTCCTTCTGCAGCAGGCATTCCTTCCATTATATAACCCTCCTGTCAAGAATTGACCAAACATAAATCTGGGTGTTATTACACTTCAGCATATGAGAACTATAGATGCCTTGTTATGTTCTATATCAACAGTCAAATGTTAATAAGAAGATGACTGATAGGAAATTAGAAGAATCTGGAGACAAAACCTTAGCCAGGTATACATTGCGGTGGTCACCATCCTCTTTCTTTGCCTTATCCAGTGCCTTATCATTAGCTGTTTTCTTGTCCAGAGCCTTCAGCACTTTTACTGGTCGGCCTTTGATTAAGATCCCCAGACCAGCTACTGTGTTGGCTGCTGATAGTGCAGCACTGACTGAATCTGCTGTTGTAAACTTGAGAAATCCAGTTCCTCTTGGGCGCCTGCACAGATGATAAGCTCACATAAACCTTGATTATATCTAAATAATAAACCATAAAACAAAATGCGACATCCTTACTTTGTTACTGGATGAAGAACTAACATAAAAGTCTCCACTCCACCAAATGCAGAAAAACGTTGTTTCACTTCCTCGACGGTGATATCAAAAGGAAGATTGCTAATGAAAATTGTTCGCTGCAACTCTTCTTCTCCTTGAGGGTTTGTTATTTTAGTTTTTTCTTCACTAACACTTGTGGTGGTGGCAACCTGGGTGTCTGATGCATCAGATGACTTACTTTCAACTGGCATGGATTTATCAATGTTTCCTTTAGACAGTCCTGAATCATTACCACCAGTAACAATTCCAGAAGATGAAGAAATAATGTTCTGAAGTACAATTTTTGTTATCTCTGCCTCTTCTTCAAAATTAATTTCACTTTTACTCTCATTCTCAATGGAATCGGACTCATCAGCAGAATTATCACCATCCACTTCAGATTTTCTCAATAGTTCTACATCATTGTCCTCTGATTCACTACTGCTTCCATCATCTTCCTCCTTCCCTGAAAAAAACAAATATCATATTGAGTTTAACTTAGTATCCAAATCCAAAATGCCATCTTAACTAGTACTCAAGATATTTCAAGGCAACCAACTAAGTGATAGAGTACAAAAAACTAAAAACAAGATGGTAAATTATGTGGTGTGGCAGTGCGCACTACAACTAAACACATAGCTAAACCCACTGCATAAAATTACTCGCAGAATAAAGCACTGGGCAAATAAAAACTCATGGCACGTGAGGGTTCGATTAAAAAAAGAGAGGAAAGTGAAGAAGATAGAGAGCATGAGAAAGCTAAGTAGATTCCAAAGAGGAGGAAAATGGAGTATACCATCTCCTGTGGCGGAGGAAGTATTATTGCCAGACGCATAGATCTTTTTTGAAACAGCCCAATCAACAGCAATTGGTCTTTTACCAATTTTTTTCCCATTTAAGTTTTGAATGGCCTGCACGAGTAAAATCAAAGATATACCTATCATGTCCTGAAAAGCTTAATGATTACCGCAGAAATTCAGACAAGTTATAAATGACTAAGAGTTCTATAATTTTCTACCTTTTTCCCAAATCCATATATGACACAAAAGCTATCATATTATTTATGCATGTACGACCCCAAGCACCACATTATCTTTTCCATCAAAACTTACAACAAATCCCTGGAGAATAATAGCAGCAGACAACAACAACACAGGCTGCATCAAGATATCTCTACATTAGGTATATTATTCATCATACAAGCTGAACCTCATATATTAGGCAAGTTATGTGCTCTTAATCACCAATCTTTAACTTATCCTCTTTCCTTATTTTGGTTTCTTTATCTATAACAGAAAAAAATGACAAGCTATTTCCTAGGCTAGTCCACATTACCAAATAGGAAGCTTCAAATAAACTTTTTAGCAGTAAAACATACTTTTTCTGCATCTTGCTTTGATGTGAATTTAACAAATGCAAATCCTTTGGATGACCTGTAAAAGGCAAAGAGAGCAAAGAATAAGTAAAACAGTAAATGCAGGCCCAGAGAAGAATAGCTCAAACAAAGATACAAATTCTCATAGGAATACCCAGTCCCAGGATTTTGAGGAATAACTACATCCCATACAAATCCTACAGTAGCAAACATCTCTCTTATCTCAGCCACATTAGCCTGCAAAGCAATAGTCAACAAGAAAGACCAATTACCGAGAAAGATCTTACAAAAGTGTAGGCAAGCACTGGAAATACAAACCGGTAATTATCAAACCTAAAAATCAAAACAATTATCAAACCTAAAAATCAAAACATCTAAGTATATGACAAGGACCTTGAATGGAAGATTTCTCACAATAAGCTTCCACTTCTGAGTTTTAGAACCCTGGGACAACACATTAAACATTCAAAACATTTCATGGTAAAAAATCATGATAACTAACAAAGGCATCCAGAAGAAACAACATATAATGTCTAATAGGTTGAAGCACAACTGGCAACCAGCAACTATAAATGTCTAAGATACAAAACATAGAGGTTAAGCCAAGTAAATAGAACATCTTATATGGACTAACGGTCAGAACAAATTCAAAAACAAAAGACGGCATAATTTGAATTTGCTCAACCTGATTATGACCGGTTAGTTTCAGAAGCAGATTTGACCAACCTCAACCCACTCACTCAATAAAAAGTTTACACAGCCTAAAGCAATTCAAGTATTCCAAACAACCAGAAAACTAATATGCAATCAGGAGACCTATTTGCATTGTGTGACATTTCAGGAGAACTGCAAGAAAAAGTTCGGCAACAAAAAAGAGCAATTAACCCTGAAGAATTACGACATAAACCAACTTCGTTGTTGCCGGGTGCACAAATTTCCAATATTTAATTTCCAGATCTATTGAGGTGGACCAAGAAGATTCACATAGTTGCCAAACTACATTGGGCTTTTAAGTTATCTCATAGGAACAAATATAAGCTGACTTGTATTGAACAATGGAGTGAGCCAGGATTAGAATACTGGTTTGGTTCATTGTTAAACTTGTTAGCATAAAGTAGCACGTAGAATACTGGCAATACAGTTTTAACCTCCACTAACCAACCCCTACAGCCAAAGACATGTTCTACACAACAAAGATGCAAAGTTCAGAGACTCGTGAAAATTTATAGAATAAGTTAACAGAAGTCCATAACAGTGCCTCTTTTTGTAAGTACAGATTGCCACACAATTTGCACATCAAATGGGAAAATCCTGAGAACAAAATGTATCTCTACCTCTCCACCAAGTTGGCGTGCCCAAACAGATCTCCCTTGTATCTCTTTCAGGTGTAGTGCGGCAACGCATGCACGAGCTGATTTTACACTTGTATAAAGTACAGAGGAAGCATTCACTTTGCATCCATCTTGAGCTAGCCCTGAAATTTTTCATATAAACCAGTAGATATTACCATACCAATACCATATACAAGCACTCAAAGGCTAAAGAACATAAAAATTATACAGTAGGATATGAAACAGCATTTACTAGTACTGCTAGATCTTTCAACTAGATATGATTGATTTTCAATTAAAAGTACAGACGGCATACATCATTACTAGTATGGGTATTTCTGAAGCAGTCAATTATGTGAGCAAAATAGAATGGAAATTCAAAGATTGGCATTAAAACATTGTAAGAGTCACAGAAACATTAAAAAGTCAGCGAAAGTAGCAATAAAATAATAATATTGGTGAAAATTTGTGGAGAACTATAGGAAAGCATATTCACCAAAATAAGTTAACTATATCCCTCTCATGTACTAATTTAATACTCCCTCCATCCCACAAAATAGTGCACACTTTGCCATTTTGCGGTGTCCTTCAAATTACTGCCCACTTATTTTTTTGCCTTTTTTGGACACAATATCCTTATCTTTTATCCAATCTTTCTCCACTTATTTACAACTTTACCACACATGGCCCCCTATTTCTCTACTCACAACACACTCTACCTAATAAAGTGGGGCTTCTTCTCCACTCACAATACATTCTACCTAATATTTAGTTGTGGAACGAAGAGAGTATAAGACAGGTCCTGGGGATTTTCTCAGACTTTTTAGAATTAATTGGAGCAGGTAGCAATCCTTACAACTGCAGCTGGTTTATATCATTCACACTACCTAAAGCCTTATACAGGAGTCATTTGCTAGTAAAAACCAGAAAAGAATGGCACGGAGAGATCCCTGAATCAATCATATGCCTCATGATTGAATGTTCAGTAAGAAAGTTTCTACAAGTTTCTTCTTACCATGGTATTGGAGTTCTCCCTCTGGAAGTGGGTAAGTGGCAGAGCATACTGTCCCAACCTCTCTTGCTATACGATGAACTTCCTCGGCCATATCGTTATTAAGGAGATTACCAAATATGACAGTCTTAGCAACCCTGACCACAACAATTGATTGAGCAGACTAATTAAAAACTTCAATACAGTGATTGCATCATAGGTTATACTTGAACTAAACCTTTGTTTTTCTGATACTTTTGCTTCTCCAGGGGCAGCAGTTGAAACATCCTTCCCTTTTCTTTTCTCCCCCACAGCACCTAATCATTAAAAATTGATAGTGATGAAATCGCAACTGGAAATTTAATGCGTGAGCATGTAAGTGAATGTGCTTGGTGTGGGGCTTTAGGAGATGGGGAAAGGCAATGAAGTATGGTAGTTTTTTTGAGTCAGGTAATGAATCCCCAACAATCACTTGCAACTGGGAATGCAACATACCCCCTACAAGAGGGGGGTATCAAATCCATTCCCCATCCATCCCCTAAAGTTCCAAGCACTCCCTATATTGAGCTATCAGAAACAGAACCTTTTCCTTTAACACTTGGAGTCTTTTTGGGTTTGTCTGCAGCTGCAGCTTTTTCTGCAACTGCAGTTTCAACAGCTTTGTCTGCAACTGCAGTTTCAACATCTTTGTCTGCAACTGCAGTTTCAACAGCTTTGTCTGCCACTGCAGTTTCAACAGCTTTGTCATTCTTTGTTTGGGCAGCTTCCTCAGATTGACCTAAAAGAATGAAAAAAACAAAAGATTGAAACATTGTCATTACTTCTCCAATATGATCACATAATAGTGAGAAGACAAGAAATAACACATCAACTCCAACCACAATTTAATTATACTCTAGATAACGGAAAATTCTACATATAAGAACATGTTGTCCAATAACATACTCACAAGACCTTGATTCTCTTTAGCTCGGCGTTGCTCAAGTGGAGCACGATGTGTAGCTTGTTTAGCCACAATCTTTCTACCACCAAGAGTTGAACCATTTTTCAGCTCAATAGCACGATTCGCATCTTCAACAACAGCACTGTAATCAAATAAGAATCCAGTATTAGCCACACGTTGTGCCAGTTCAGATAGAAGGATTACTCAAAAATCCAAAAGCGACTTACAATTGAACATAGCCAAATCCTCGGTGTTCAGTTGACCCTAGCATATAAAAAACAGCAAAGAGAAGCAGAAATTTAGACAAACTATACAAGTATCAAGAAACTATAACCTCGGTTCATAAAGTCGGTTCAACCAGCATAAACTCCAAATAAGCTTTCATGAAACTATACAAGTATCAAATCCCAAATTCTCATAGGCAATTGGGACACCCATTGCATTGGGGACTGTTTTAAAAGATAAACTCGGTTCATAAAATGCCATTTCCAAATAACAGCTCAAGGAGCATACCCTTCTTCATAACCATAAAGCACCGTCGTATTGGTCCGACATCACTGAACGCTTCTTCCAACTAAAATACCAAGACAATAAAAGATAAGATTAATATCTAGGACTTACGACATTTGCTACAGAAATAATAAATATGTGCATATTTACAACACATATATAACAAATATTACAGGAAACACAAAGCGAGCAATCAGTGTGTGAGAATTACCTGAGAGTTAGTTAATGAAAACGGCAAATTCGCAACGAAAATGGTGGAAGGAGATTGCTGATGTTCGCCTCCGCCCTTCATGCTCTTATTTTTTCCCATCACCACCTCTACTTGAAAATTTAATTCGACGATATGAGGAAGAAATATATATTAAAAAAAAAACGCACAATTCGAAACGCAAGGGTGCTGTCGGCCGGCGTATGTATCACGGCGGTTGAGACGCCGATTTCTAGTGGCAAGGTTTGTAATCAGGATTTATGAAGGGTTTTGTCCGATTTGTGAACGGGCGCCGCTCGAAGCCCAGTAAGCAAGGGCCCATTTAATTACAATTCCAAACGGATTTGGGTTTTTCCTACTAACTCTTGGTGAAGTGACTTTACAAATGATTTGAAATTCTAATTATATAGAATTAAATTTGAAATTATGATATTTAATTTAATTTCATATTATTTATTTGATAAGTACAAATTTAATCAAGATTTGTGATTGAATTTTAATTGAATATTTTTTATTAATATATATTATATAATTCTATATTATTTTTCTATATATTTTAAATTATATGTGTAAGTGTACATCGTATGAGTTTGTTATGCGTGTTGTGTGTCTATGCAGTGTGTGTATCATGTTTACGATGTTGTCGTATGTGCGATGTTGTTGTATATACTGTGTGTTCGTTGTGTGTGTAATTTTGTGTGTCGTGTGTGTTATGTGTATTTATGCGTGTGAACAATTTGTGGTGTGTGTGTGTGCAGTGTGTGTAGTATGTGTATTGTGCATGCAATGTGTGTATTGTGTGCAGTATGTGTGTGTGTGTAGTGTGCGATGTTGTCGTTTGTCCTGTGTGTTTGTTGTGCTTGTAATTTTGTATGTCGTGTGTTTTGTGTGTGTGCGTGTGTGCATTGTGTGTGTGTGCAATGTGTGTATTGTGCGTAAAGTGTATGTGTGTGCAGTGTGCGTGTGTGCTCGCGAGCGCGTGTATGCAGTATGTAATATGCGTATTGTGTGCGTTGTGTGCTATGTATATAGTGTGTGTGTTTTTTAGAGATACTCAATTTTATATCTAATTAGGATTTTGGTTTTTTCTAAAAGTATTTGGATTTTATTATGAATGTCGATTTAGACCAAATTCATGAGTCGCTCCAATTAATCCGACAATTTAATATGGTTAAAGCTGGAATATAATATGAAAAATATCTCAATCCAGGTTACTCTAAACTGAATAGCCGACAATTCAACATTGTCCTTAAAATAGCCCGAGCCCATTCGCCTGCTCCAAATGGCATAAATTCAAAATGTGAACCTTTATAGTCTATCATTTCAAGGAATCTATATGGATTAAATTCTTTTATATTTTTCAACAACAATGGGCCCATATCGCCCAAGCATTGATCATCACGCGTGTGCCATATGCGATGTCATAGCCCAATAATTTAGTGTCTTGAGTTGATTCGCGAGGGACCGGTGAATGCAACCTTAGACTTTCTTTCATTACTGCTCTCAAATAGGGCATTCTCTAAAGGCCATCCACAATGTTGAATATTGATCGTCTTTTCCCTTGAACTATTCATCAACTGCTCATGGGTCTCACGACACTTTTTATTCATCCCTTCATCAAGAGACAATACCTACATCATCTTTATCCCGTCATCATCCTTTTCCTTGCACTATTCATGAATCCCATTTTTTATTTTTATTTTCATTCCTTATTTCTTATATTTATTACATGTTCTAATTAAATTGATTTTTTAATTAATAAAATATGCAATTTTTATTAAAAATGAGAATTACATAATTAAAAATCTTAATATTTCATAAATTAAAAACTGGAAGTTACATGATTAAAAATCCTACAATATTGAAAATCGAAAACTACATAATTAAATAATAATCAATCATCAAGGGGACCAAAGCATGAGCCATATTTTTTTCTAAGGCTATGAGAAGAAGAAGACGGTGAGTGGAAATTAAGAGAGAAACTAGAGAGATGAATAAGAAATTTGTGTAGAAATTGAAGTGGGGAAATGATGTATTTATAGACGGGTTTGGATAATATATATTTTTTAAAATAATTGTACTATCCGTTGGGCATTAACGGATGTATTGGATATTTCTTTAAAAAAATGATTTTTTGAATTTTTTTAAAAAATGTTGCACGTTGACGCTCACTCGCATGCCCAGCGAGTGGGCACAACGCGCGCTTGTGATTGGCTTGTGGTGAGGGGGCGTGGCGAGTTGCTCTCCCATTTCTCTCTACTGCGAGCAGCCCTTCCCTTGGGACGACCCACAACACGTTTCGCGATTGTCTCATCCTTCCTGGACAGGCCACAACCCATGCATAATGGGTGCCCTAAGTCTTGTTCATGTAGATTGACCTTGTTTCTTGCCACTTCTCTCACTTCATTTTGTAAATTATTCGTGGTTTTTTCCTTATGAATTAACATCGCAATCTACATTTGCACAAAAGAGCATCGTTTTACCATATCACTACTGTAAAATTGATAAAAGAGTAATAATATAACATATGCTCTTTATTCTAAACATTCCTCCTCTTGAAACTATAACTTATATACTAGAATGAAATATTCACATATACAAAGAAGCTATGTTTTAAATTGATTATATCCTGATTATTTATACTAACTTAAATAATTACTTATTAACTAAGAAATGCAAATTAAATGTTACAAATATTTATAAACCTCAATTGATAACTACAAATTGAAACTAAATCACAATATATTGAATTGAAGAAAATAATAATAAATAATAGTAATAATAACATGACACAGAAGAGACACCAAGAATAGAATGGAGATCTTTGAGAGGAAAGAGATCATCTCCCATAACTTATGGTGTCCCAATGTTAATTTTATTATTTTATTATTAAAATAAAATGATTATTATATAATAATTCAATTTAATATTTAACCTACCTTTAGAATCCATATCTCCCGCACCGGAAAGAAAATCGGGAAAATCCCCTCAATTTATTCGCAAAAAGTTATGCTAGTAAATAGTAAATACTCAGAACACAAATTCCCACACTATCTCTCAAGATGGAAGGGAGGACAAATGATGAATGGACGAAAAATGATTACTGATAAGTTGCCCTGGAAAATAATGTATTAATGTAAATGAGCCGATTTTAATTGAGCTATTTCCAACTTTGATACTATTTTCTAAATATTAATATTGATTGCGAACCTCCGGACACAAATTTTGGCGTTTGCTCTATAGGACTTAGACCCTCTCTACTCTAAAGCCGGAAATTGGTTACCTCCATTAATCAAAAACAACATTTTTAGCTAGGCTTTTTATAGCGTACAAAGGTGTAGTCAAAGAAAAAGGATGTAAATGAGTTCAAAAAATGTTTTTGCTTTATTATCAGTCAATCCTAATGTTTCTTCTTCTTCTTCTTCTTTTTTTTTGGGAAAAAACCCAATCAATCCTAATGTTAAATGCATATGTATCTATTCGTGTTGAGAGATCAAATTAGAAATTTTAATTGATCTTGTAAACTGCTGTATATATTACAAAAAGGTGGTGGAAAAATGATGGATGGATAGATGGCTATGGCTGCATTCCCCACCTAACAATATTGGTTTCATATGATTAATGTAACAGTCAGCTTACAGAAAACCATATAAAGTATAGAATATAGGATCTATCCACTTATACACGGCATGTACTGATAAAACCATAGTCATTAATGAAATAAAATTTACAACAGAGGATCTCGTGTGGCATCTAGCGGCCGTTGAGAGCTGCAAATTGCGCGAACATGGCAGTTCCCGAGTGCTCTTCGATGGCTTGAGCTTCACCCGATGGTCTACCCTCCTCAATTGTTGAGGGCGGCACAATATCTGCTGCAGTCAGTGGTGCAGGCTCAGGCGCAGGTGCAGGCATAGGCGCAGGGGCATCTTCATCGATAGTAGGGACAGCGACGTGAGGCGAAGGCGGGGTTGCTGCCACGTCTCCGTGTTCCTGCAACCAGGACTCTTGCATCTGGAGCGAGTACTCCAAATTCCAGAGCACATCGCCCATGGTGGGCCTGTCCACCCCGTACTCCGCCAGGCATTTCTCGGCTGCCTCGGTGAATTTGGCAATTGACTCGGGGCTGATGTGGTCCACCAACGTGGGGTCGATGATCTTGTCAATGAGGCCCTTCCTCTTCCACTGCATTGCCCATTCAGCCAGGTTCACCTGCTCCCTGGGTAATGCAGGGTTGATGGCGGGGCGGGCGCAAAGCGCCTCCAACAGCACGACCCCAAAGGAGTAGACGTCGGACTTATCCGTGAGCTGCTGCTTCCGGAAGTACTCAGGGTCGAGATAGCCGAAGCTGCCCTTGACGGCCGTGCTGACGTGAGTTTGCTCGGCCCCCGGGGCGTCCTTGGAGAGGCCAAAGTCGGCCATCTTGGCGACGAGGTTCTCGTCGAGCAGGATGTTTGTGGTCTTGACGTCGCGATGGATGATGCCCTGAGCTGCCCCTGTGTGGAGATAATGCAAACCTCGAGCAGCGCCGATGCATACCTCGAGCCTCTGTTTCCATGATAATGTGGG
>JAYDZE010557412.1:0-12943 GCA_034509125.1 Monilaria moniliformis | reverse complement strand
TTTGATATATGCATATATTTATATTTTTACATATATATATATATATATATATATATATATACACACATATATTTCATATATATACATACATTTTTTGGATTTTTGGATTTTTGGTTTTTCAGTTTTTTGGATAATTTTATGAAATTTTGGTTTTTTCGGTTCGTATCAATTTTCATAGTTCGGATTTCGGTTTTTCGTATTCAGTTTTTAGGAGTAATTCAGTTCGGTTCGGTTCTAATTTTTTTAAAAAAATTGGTTTTTCGGTTCGGTTTGGTTTGGGCAAAAAACCAAACCGAAAACCGAATGGTCACCCCTGATTATGTGTGTATAATAGTCTAACTGGAGTCGAGTTAGTTGAAACTAGAGTTGTGATTCAACTTGCTGATCGATCTTGCATTTGTCCAGAGGGTGTGCTAGAGAATGTGCTTGTGAAAGTTCATGATTTTTTATACCCGACAGATTTCTATGTGATTAAAATGAATGACATGTTTTCTAAGAAATTAAGTGGTGTGTTGCTTGGTAGGCCTTTTCTAAGAATTGCAAAAACCATTATAAATGTGTTTGATTGAACTATTTGCCTGGACTATCATGGTGAAAAGTTTACCTTTAGTACAGATGTTGCTTTGAAGCAACCGTTGGATGTCAAAAGTGCATATTCTGTTGAATCTAAAGGGATGAGCAAGCTACTGGACTCACATGGGCTTAGCTATGAGGTGATCCAAGTTAAAATTCTAAGGCTGTGCATGATACCAGGATGTTCAAAATGGGCCGCAAGCATTGAGCTGCCAGCTTGAAGGTGGCAGAAAGGGTCTTTACATGCTTAATGTAAACCAATGAAACCAGATTTGAAACCACTTCCACCAAATCTTAAGTATGTCTACTTAGGAGAGGAGGAGACACTTCCAGTGATCACCAACAGTGGGTTGGAGCCAGAGCAAGAGGTTGAATTGGTGCAAGTATTAAAGAAGCACAAAAAGGCGATTGGATGGACGTTGGGCGACATTGTTGGAATTAGCCCCGATCTCTGTATGTATTATATTCACTTGGAACTAGAGGCAATGCCACACAGAGATCCTCAAAGAAAGATGAATCTGAACATGAGGGAGGTTGTACTAAAGGAGACCTTGAAGTTATTGGCAATGTGGATTATCTACCTCATTTTGGATAGCAAATGGGTGAGTCCAGTCCACATTGTGCCGAAGAAGTCTGGAATTCAGGTGGTGGGGAATGAGAAAAACAAGCTGGTGTCAACTCGGCTAGTAACAGGCTGGAGATGTGCATTGACTACAGCAAGTTAAATGCAGCCACCCAAAAGAACTATTTCCCCATTCCATTTATCAAACAAATATTGGAACGATTGACGGGAAAGAAGTTCTTTTCCTTATTGGATGGTTATAGTGGTTACTTTCAGATTTTTGTTAACCCGGATGACCAAGAGAAAACAACATTCACGTGATCTTTTGGTACATATGCCTATCGGAGGATGCGATTTGGATTGTGCAACGCCCCTAGCACATTTCAAAGGTGCATGATAAGCATATTTTCGGATTTGATTGAAGAGTGCATGGAGATCTTCATGGATGACTTCACAGTTTATGGAGAGTCGTTGAGAGGTGCTTATGTCATCTGGATGTGGTGTTAGCAAGATGTGAAAAGAAGAACTTGGTGTTGAATTTCGAAAAGTGCCACTTCATGGTGATAGATGACATAGTCTTGGGACATTTGGTTTCGGAGAAGGGCATTCAAGTGGATAAGGCAAAAGTGGATGTCATTGAGCAGCTACCATTTCCAACGAACCAAAGAGAGATTTGAGGTTTCTTAGGGCATGCTGGTTTCTATCGAAGGTTTATCAAGGATTTCGCCAAAATTGTCCAACCATTGACGAGGCTTCCACAAAATGATGTGTCCTTTGGATTTGATGAAAATTACCAAGAACCTTTTCGCACCTTGAAGTACAAGCTGGTGACATCCCCAGTGGTTAGAGGCCCTGACTGGAATCTCCCATTTGAGATTATGTGTGATTCAAGTGATCACGCCGTAGGCGCCGTACTTGGCCAACGGGTTGGAAATGAGAGCCATGTTGTGTATTATGCTTCAAAGATATTGAATCCAGCCCAAAGCAACTATGACATAACTGAAAAGGAGCTGTTGGCAGTGGTGTATGCCTTTGAAAAATTCAGACCCTACTTGCTATGATCGAAGATTATTGTTCACACCAACCATGCTGCACTTAAGTACCTATTGTCGAAAAAAGGAATCCAAGCCAAGGTTGATACGGTGGATCCTTTTACTCCAAGAATTGACTGGGAGGTTAGAGACAAGAAAGGGGCTGAGAACAAGGTGGTTGACCACCTTAGCCGGATAGTTCAGGAAGAGAGTTCGGACTCCATCGTTGAAACTTTTCCGGAGGAGCACCTTTATTCTGCCAGAAGGATTCCTGTCAGCCCAGCACAAAGGTCCTAGTGACTACTACACCAGATAACAAGCCTGAAGAAGGAAGCAAGGAACCATGGTATGCTGACCTAGTTAATTACCTAATTACAGGGGAGATGTCTGCTGACATATCAATAACTCGAGCTCAGAAGATGAGGATCCGAAGTGACAACAAATATTACTTTTGGGATGGGCCGTATTTGTGAAAAATGGGAGCCGATCAAGTGATTCGCAGATCCATTATAGAAATTGAATAAGGGGATATCTTGCTGCATTTCCATTTACTAGCTTGTGGAGGGAATTTTGGTCTAAAGCGAACAGCTCGGAAGGTGTTGGACAGTGGTTTTTCTGACCAACACTCCATCGGGACGCTTATTGGTTTTGCAAGACCCCTATTGGCATGTCGCCTTACCGGTTGGTTTTTGGCAAGATGTGTCATCTCCTTGTTGAACTTAAGTATAGGGCTTTCTGAGCTGCCAAAATAACACACATGGAGTTGAGCACGTGTGAGGTGGAACATAAGCTACAACTCCAAGAACTTGAGGAAATTCGGTTGGAGGCCTAAGATGCGGCCATCTGGTATAAGGAGAAAACCAAACTTTGGCATGATCAAAACCTTCGAGGCAAGAAATTCCATGTGGGCCAGAAGGTTCTTCTCTACCAGTCCAGACTCAAACTCATAACAGGCGAGCTCAAATCGAAGTGGACATGATCTTTCATCATTCGTGAGATCAAATCCAATGGAGATGTGGAAATTTAAGGAGTAAATAATTTTTCTCTTCTTTTTATAGTGAATGATCACATGCTTAAAATCTTCATGGATACATCTGAAGTGTATATAGTGGAAGAACTTCCATTGTGTACAACTCAAAGCATAAATTTTAACAGTTTGGAGGTTCGCCGACACCTTCAAACTACTTAGTTTGGCTAAATAATTAGGTTTTTATTTCAAAATTTTGCTTCAATGAATTAATTTCTTAAAGTTTGAATGGGATTCAGTATTTATCTTGTATATATTTTATAACTGTTTTTTTGTTTTCTCTTTCTTTAAAAAATCATTTTTCTTTCTCATAGCATGTTCAGGATGATCTCCTAGAAACTGCCTAGCCTACAGTGTCAGAGGCTGCTCAGCCTATTGCCTCAGCAACTGCCCAGCCCAATACCCCCAATGCACCCCAAGCAGATATCACCACTGTGCCCGAAGAAGTCTCTAAATCATTTCGTATTGTATCTCGCCATCATAGGCTAGCCCAGTGAGCCCTATTCTCTTCTCTTTTTAGTGTTTTTCTTTGTGTGTTGTTGTGTTTGTGTCTTGTCCCCTTGCATTTAATCCAACTTGCTTGAGGGTAAGCAATGTTCAAGTGTGAGTAGGTTTGGTTTGTTTTTGTATTTTCTTTTTGTGTTTTGTCTGATGCCTAACATATTAACAATTAGCTTTCATGATTTTTTTTCCCTTTTCAATCTGAATCAGTAATCATGCAAGTAATTTAATGAGTTTTCCCTGAATTGAATTTTATTGGGTTTGATGACATGAGTATGATGGATTGTCAGTTTTGAATCAAAAGCTTAACCTACTAAATGCAAGAATTGTGCCTAAAGTAGAACATTTTCTACTATATTCGTTTTGAGTGTTTTGAGCTTGCATGAATTGTGATATGAAGTGGGCATAAGTAATGAATGATAGAGGGCAATAGGACAATCATTTGTGCCTAATTTTGGCATAATCCTACCAAAGTATCTGTCTTTAGTCAGTCTAATTTGAAGCCTTGAGCCTATCCTTTGCATAAGTTTAGAAATTTTAACCTCAAGCCTCAATTTAGACTTTGCTTTTGGCCCCAGTTATGCATCCTTACTTACACTTGTTGAGATCAAGTGTACATTATCATTTGATTAAGATAGAAAAAAATGCACTGAGTGGTGTATTAATGAAAAAAAGGAGTAGTGCCTGAATTTCTTAAAAAAAAGAGCATGAATGCAAAAAAAGAGAGCATGAATGTTGGAAAAAAAAAATAGAGTGAAAAGAATGGTCCACTGTTGATGAAATTCAGTGCTTGATGTAAGACTTTAGTTCCTATATGCATGCTTAGTCTTGATAAGTGCAATACTTCAATTGAGATGCATAACTTGATTTTTCATATCTCGAGCTTAGGACCCCTAGGATCTAACCAACATAATTGAATGGTCCAAAGCCCCATTGCGTCCAAAGTAAAGACCCTATTGAGTTACTAGTGACTTCTTAATATCACATTGATTGCTTATCTTCTTTGTGAGAGAATGTGCCTTTATTGCGAGAATGTGAGAAGAGAATCTTATGCATTTGATTCACATCTTGACTATCTTGACAAATGGATATCCTAAATCAAATTTTTGGAAGGGGGGAATAAATTGAATGTTGCATGGCTGTTATCTTTTGATTATTTTGAAGGAAAACTTTATGTTAGTTGATGTTACATGTGCTTGGCATCTTTTGAATCTTTGTGTCTTGTTTGTTGGTGTTCTTTTTGTCTTATGTCTTGAGTCTGTCTAGCAACAATCTTCTTTAAGAGCTTAGCTCTACCACATGCTTGGGGGCAAGCATGACCCAAGTGTGAGGAGGTTTTATAGGACTTAATTGTTGCTAGGAATTATGGATCAAACTGATCTTTAAATGGACAAAATCTACACTTAATGGGTGTTAATATGCAGGATATTAGAAGAAATGGAAACATGATGTACAAGGATGTTGAAAGGCTGAAAATGCATACAAAGAGCAAAAGAAGTGGGTTTTGAAGACAAAATTGCAAACTGCCTGATCCTGATCCAAACTGCCTAGTTTGAAGATGACACAACAAACCAGAAGACCAAATCGGCCAAATTGCGGAAGAAGGAAATAAAAGGAAACCCTAACACCCACCGCCAGGTCGACGAGGCGCGAGAAGTCAGATAAGGAAAGATTCGCCAAACTGCGCAGCTTGAAGGTGGTACGTCGGACCAGAAGGGCAATTCGGCCAAATTGCGAAAGAAGCAAAGAAAAGGAAACCCTAACACCCGCCGCCAGGTCGACGAGGCGCGAGAAGTCAGATTAGGAAAGATTCGCCAAACTGCCCAACTTGAAGGTGGCACATCGGACCAGAAGGGCAATTCGGCCAAATTGCGGAAGAAGGAAAGAAAATGAAACCCTAACACCCGCCAGGTCGACGATGTGCGAGAAATCAGATTAGGAAAGAACTGTCAAACTGCCCAGCTTGAAGGTGGCACGTCGGACCAGAAGGCCAGTTTGATCAATTTACCGAAGAAATAAGAAATGAAACCATATCTAGCCGCCTCCTAGGCTATTAAACGTGTAAAATCACACCAGAACGAGGGGGAGGCCATTCTACATCATTCCACAACATTATAAACCTTTAGAACACTTTGGGAAGAAGAGAGAATGAAGATCTACATCCACTTACGCTAGGAATCAACTCTACTTGCCCGTTCGATCCATACTCTACGAAGAGAAGATGTTTGGTGGAGAGAACACCATTTTGATTTCAACTTTCAGAGAAGAAAACTGATTACTCTTTTCCTTTAGTTTTCGTATTTGTTTTTTAGTTAAATTTTGGAGTTTGTTTGAAGAACCTTGCAAGTTTAGTGTTGGTTTAGCTTTTGTTAGATTTGAAGCATTTTAAATATTTGCATGTTTACTAAGCTTTGTTTTTTTTCTTTAAACTTCTATGTTTGGTCTAGTAACCCTTTGAATCTGATTTGTTTGTTGTGTGATGTTTAGATAGTTGTTATTTTCGAGAAAAGTTGGAAGGAATAAAACTAGATTTCGAATTTTCCGACTTAGGGGTAGTAGTAGTCACGCTTTGAGACATTCAAGTTACCCAGTTTATTTCTTATTTTTTAATCTGTCCAGTTTGAACATGCTTCTCTTGCCAATGCTTTGTTTCTTTTAATTTAGTTTATATTTTTGTTTTCACGCTTTAGTTAGAAGTAGTTAAGTTTCCGATACATTCAAATTGCCAAGTTTGTTTTCTAAATATCTAAGTTGCCCAGTTTGCCTCTGTAATTCAGTTTGTCAATTTTGTTGATTCTAGTTTGTTATGATAATTAGTTTCTCACTCTTCATAGTTAGTTTATTTTATGTTTTCTTCCTTCACAATGACTTTAGGCGTGGCGGCATCGCCAAAATCCCTTAGGTTGTAGAAAACGTTTAGCAAATTCATCCGTTACTCGTGGGTTCGATACCCTCCTTACCATATACTAATCAAATAGTGTTTTGGTCAGTGGGAAACAAATAAATTATTTGATTAGGCTAGTTTATTTTCTAACGACAATATAACCGAGCCTATCAGCGAAGGTACAACATGAGATACTACTTGGCCGATGGCATATATCCAAAGTGGCCGGTGTTCTTGAAAACGATTACGTGTCCCACAAACCTGAAGAGAGCACTGTTTGCTCAAAGGCGAGAAACGACACGGAAGGATGTTGAGCGAGTTTTCGGTGTACTCTAAGCACGTTGGGCCATAGTAAAAAGTCTGACGCGTATGTGGCAACAATCCTGTATCGCCGACATTATTTATGCATGTATTATCATGCATAACATGATAATCGAGGATGAAGGAGAAGTCGCTGCTAATTGGGGCGACAACGAAGTCGGATTTAGCTCATGATTGGCCATCGAGAATCCATCTCAAGGTGCACCGCTTGAATTTTGAGATTATTTGAGTCGGAGTGCTTCTGTTCACGAAGAACGAACTTATGGCCGACTCCAACAAGATCTCATTGAAAAAATTTGGGCAAGCACCAACTGATTTGAAGCATGAAGTACTTTTAGTTTTTATCTATGTAATATTTAAGAATTTCAATTATGTGATTTTCGATTTTTTAACAATGTTATTTATGATTTTAAATTATGTAATTTGAAAGTTTAATTAAGTACTTTTTAAGTTTGTGTTCTTCATTTTACAAATAACTTAATTATAATAAATATATAAAATTAAAGAATAAAAAATGATAAAAATGATAAAAATAGAGTTGTGGCTGAAAAGTAAAATGCTGACGTGACAATTATAAATTGAGTTGTGACTGAAGATAAAAATGCCTTAATGTAGGTATATTGAGGGATTATTGTAGAAACTTTTGAAAGGATTGATGAGAGGGATATAATTTTTTTCCTTGATCTGATAAACCAAAATTTTAAAAACTGAATCACAGTGAACTCTTAAGATATTTGGATTCAAACTTGGGACTTTTCTCTTTCTTTTTTAGAAGCAAGTTTCATTTATTACTAAGTTTATTTGTGTTTTACCGGTGTTGGCAAACGTTAAGAATAAATGTACTCCCATTCCAACTCAAAAAAGAAAAAGGAAAAAGAGAACTTTTAATGCTGTCTATGCATCCTTTTTTAATTTAATTTTTCACAACATAAGCTCATAAAAAATAAGATAGATTTCCGGACACACTGCAGTATAGAACCCGAAATCCAGTGATAAAAATATAAAGGCCCATTACAGCCCAAATGATCTCACCGAGAAATTTATCATTTTTATCACCATTTTCTTCAGTCATTCGTTCTCTCACCAACTAACCTGAAACTTCTTCAAACCCTAATTACCTCTGCAGATTTCTAGAGTGAGAGAAAGAGAATATGGGGAAAATACCGGTGAGGATGAAGTCGGTGACATACGCCCTGTCTCCGTTTCAGCAGAAGGTGATGCCCGGCCTCTGGAAGGATTTGTCCGGCAAGATCTCCCATAAGATCTCCGAGAATTGGATCAGCACCACGCTCCTGCTCAGCCCGCTCGTCGGCACCTATTCGTAAGAATTTTTTATTCATATGTTAGATCTTCTTAATTGTTTGTGAATTTCTGTTAGGATTTGAGGCTGATCGCCTTATTCTAATTTAGGTTAGATTACTGCAGTTTTTGGTGGATGAATAATGGATAGATTGTTGCATTGACAGCTATGAGTGAAATTTGAATGATCAGAAATTGATGTTATATACGATGTTACGGTTTATTCGGAGTTTTTGTTGAAAAAGGACGGTCTGGTTGTGTTATTGACGCGCTGTTCCTATCTGTGGGAGTGATTGTAGAATACATGAAATTAGATACCTTGGATATTGCAACTTTACCTACAAAATTGCTATTCTAATTTCTAAATAACTAAAGAAAGATTGTTCTTCTACTTGTGTCAGTCAAGGTACAGTAGTTACATGCTGCAGTTTTGCAAGTTTCATCCAGATATATACTTTTCTTGTTTATGCTTGAATCAAATTCTGTTTTCGGTGTTTGAGATTGATATGGTGTTTTTGGACTATAGACCATTTTGAATCCTTGGGAGCTTAGTTCCTGTGGTTAATCAACTTAGTCTTGAACATGAAGTACATTTTCATTCATTATTTCAATTCGCCCATGTAGTAAGGTTACTAGCTTGAGATGCTTTTATATAGTTTTTAGTTCTCTTATTTTGTGATAGATTTGAGAGTAGATTTGAATTTTAGTTTTGCTAAGATGGAGGGAGGTTGAATTGGCTTTTCATCACCACATACCCAAATGCTTTTCAAACACATCACAACATTTAATAGAGAACAGGTAATTGGAAGCACACACCTAGACAAAAGAAAAATAAGCAGGACAAAGAAAAGAGACAAACACTGTCTCCTCCAATCCACTCATTCGGCCCTCTACCTTGCTTCCTCATTCTGATAATTGATATACCATGATGAGCATTGATGTGCAGCATAATTGGAGAACCCCAGTTCTTGACTTTTGTAAGCATAATACAGTAGCATTATATGGCCATGTTAGTTCCGTGTAGAACAAAATTGCCAGTAATCAGCCTTCAATTAACTATTGTACTAAAGCTTCTTTTGGTTATACCACAGACATGTAGCATAGAGTATAGTGGTATTTGTCACCCATTTAAGGCTGAGACCGGGGTTCAATCCCCATTCCCTCCCCTAACAAAAAAAAAAAAGCTTTGCTTCATAATTGTTGATTTTTTATTTAATAATCTTCAACTACTGCAGGTATGTGCAGTGGTACCTGGAAAAGGAAAAGATGGAGCACAGATACTGAAGTTAGTTACCGATACTCGATTTGTCGGTGGAAAGCTCTCTAGCATCTAGACAATAAGCTGATATGTATTGCCTGCTGGTTGCAGGTTATGGATCCTGAAATTTATCTTGGATTCCCAGTCAGTTTCTTTTTCATTGACGTGTTTGTTATGTAAGACTGGCTTCATGTATGCTACGAATTGTTGCATTGAATGTTGGCATTTAAATTTAATGCTTGATCTTCGCTGTAATTTACAAAATTTCCCATTGATTTTGATTTAATGACCATTTCTGATATTGCATATATGTTGACCTTGTTAATGTGTTACTGTCCTTTAGTTTCATTTTGTGTGCTGTGTAATTTAATCGGTAACCGATAACAAATACATGATTCTGTTAACATGTGAAGGTGTTGATTTTTGGACATATTACACGTCAGATGTTTTGCGTATAAGTAGTGGGAGGCGCTCAATATTTTAAGAAAAGCTGGGCTGCTTTCAGGCAAGATAATTAATGTACATTTGATACCAACGTAACCAAAAAGATGTGTTTATGTCAAAACGGTTAAAAATAGGTTAATCGTTTAATGACATGAATTTTGCACTTGTTTGATTATGATTTTAGCTTCAACTGATGTTTAGAAATAGTATGCGATTTGCAAAATTGTTTAATTATGCATGTCATAAATTTTGGCATTATAGCTTTGATTAGACTCAATCGGCAAAATATATTTTTAGTGTTGGCATCTCAGCACAAGAAATATGTTTTATGATTGGTTCCAGTTTAATTTCTAACATCGAAACCTTTTATGCGGGCCATAATTAAACAATTGTGCAAAGTTAAAACCATCTCAAAGATAAATTGAAATTGAGGTTAAAGAAAAATAGTATTTCGCTTCCACAATGCTATGTTTATCCTAAATATGAGGGAACTCGAAAATTATATTTATTAGTTTAGTATGTATATGAGTGTCAAGTTACGGTGTATACCTTATTAAAATCATCATATCTTACCTATATCTTTCAGTTATGTAGTTTATATTTATCCATTTATTTCCTTTTTAAACTTCATTTATAAGTGAGTAAAGTTATAGTTATTTTTATCCCATAATTGATGATTAGTTATATAACATATGGACATATATAATTTATTTTATAATTATACAGATTTTTTATACTATATTTAAAGTTCTTATTCATTTTATTTCTAATTATCAATAATTATATATATTATATAAATCTTTTATTAATTATAAATAAACAAATATTTTTTTATAATTTTAACACTAATAATCTATATAATAATATAAATATTTACTAATACTGCGGTATTTACAGTATTTCGATATATACTGCAATATCGGTATATACCTATATATCGATATTTTTGTATGTACCGATATTTTGGTAAATATCATGATAATGATACACCGAAATGTCGGTTTATACCAAAATAACAATATATGCCAATTGTTTTATCATATCGTGGTAATGGTATACACTGGTATACCTCGGTATCTGATATAGTGATACCGTTATCTTATTGAAATTTACCGATACGGTATCCTTCGTACGGAAAATGCCAGTATATTGAAAAGTTCATATTATTCATATTTTTCGATATGATAAGGGCGGCATGCCGATTTTTCGGTATTTTCAGCCACCCCTAAGTATGTATATGAGTTTTAGTGGTATTACTAGTAGCATTTTTCAATTAATCCTCCTAAGGGTATGCATAACCCTATCCTTTCATCATTCATTTCATTCCACTATTCATGGGCCTCACACCGTTTTTTACCCCATTCATTACTCAAAAATTAATACCCACAATCATATCTAGGGATGTTAATTTAGCCCGAAACTCATGGGTTAACCCGATTAACCCGACAATCCGACAATGTTAGGACTAGAAAATTATAATTCGAAAAAAATCACAACCCGAATGACCCTAAATCGAATAGCCAGCAACCCGATAGGGTTGGCCCGAAGATAGCCTGTAACACCCTCTACCCGAAACATCAAGAACGAGTAAAAGACGTCACCTTTTAACATCGAAACCTAAACAATTATATAAGTAGATATATATGTACGCATCACCGACCACCTAAACATCATCATGCTTACTTCCTTTAGTTCAAAAAGGTTAGTTTAGCTACAAATCCATCAAAAGGAGGTTACACAACTTATACATTGTGACTTTCTACAAAAATATACAAGCTTTTAACTAAGCATGCCACTACTAACTTGATAGCTTTACCAACCAAAAGATAACTTGTGACTTGATGTGAGTAGACGATCAAAAGCACGAGCTGCAGCACGGTTATATCCTGCAAAAGCTGTAGGTATGGAGGGGTGAGCTTCACTAAGCTCGTAGTGTAATCACATTTTAGAATCTAATCCCAAAAACTATGATGCTTATGCTATTATTACAAAGATATCACAAACGCACATACTAATCTAATATAGATACTTTACTACACTAACATATACTTACCAAAACAATTTATAATCCAATTACCACATTCATCAACTGTCGCATATCACAGCTTAACAATGTTCTTCCATCAATACCAACTGATAAGAACATCATGTAACAATGTAAAACAGATTTTGCCTTACCTTTAACATGTACACACGAACGTTCATATAGATTCTTTCGGCTGTTTCAAATACTTTATCACAAATAGAAACTTTGAAGCCTTAATAAAAAATAACACACAATACAGTTAACAGCCCCCTTAACCATGCTGAGTGATAGACACGGGTACACGGACACATATAAATAGCCCGATGAGGGCACTTATGACATATCATCTTATAGTGTCCGCATTGGACAATGCACATCTCCCATATGGCCTATCGTAAGGCAGTGCAGCTCCCATATGGCCTATCGTAAGGCATTATCATGTATTTCCCTTATTGGGCACATATCATATATCATGACGTCATACTCAAGTCCTATGGCATGCCAACTATACCCTGTGACTCACTCAAGCATTTGGGGCCTATCACACGTATAACACAATCCACATTGCAAATGGTAAATCACCAAGTAAAGCAACACATATTAGCCAAATACCACATATTGCTATTCCATCTCAAAAACATTCATTAATATAAACATAATTTCTAAGTTTATTCCTAAACTTACCGAGCAAACAGTAGCAATACTCACCAAAGTTAATGACATTAAACTCTAAAATGTGCGTACACTACCTGCGTACGTTCAAAACACTTCAGCTCATTCAGGGACTTTATCCTTTCCTTTGTGACTCGAGCTTGGGCCTTGATCACCTTTTAAATAAACATTCTTATATAAATACTTCATTACTTAAAAGCAATTTCAATAAATAGATCTCCTTTTTCCCATTTTAACTTGATAGACTAAATAAGTTGTTTAGGAAATTCACTGTTTTGCATCAACTTAACATAATAAACTGCTTTTGCTCAAGCATCATTAGGGGTCATGCTTTACATTCTTAGA
>JAYDZE010557401.1:0-12944 GCA_034509125.1 Monilaria moniliformis | reverse complement strand
ATTATTATTATTATTATTATTATTATTATTATTATTATTATTATTATTATTATTATTATTATTATTATTATTCCTTTCAAGTGGGTGGAAATTGACATGTTATAATTTTGTCTCAATAATTTCTTATATTTCAAATCACTATTCGAATTCGCGTGTAAAATTAACTTTAAATGTGTGAATTCAAATAAACATAGATTTTTTCCGTCTCACAAAATAGTATACATTTTGTTATTCTGAGTATTTCTTAAATTAGTACACATGTATTTCTTTGTCATTTTTTAACAAAATTTTCATATTTTTTATCAATATTTTTTCATTTGTTTACCATTTTACCATACATGGCACACTATTTCTTCACTTACAACACACTCTACTAAATAAAGTATGCACTTTCTCCACTCACATTACAATCTGCTTAATATTTATTAAAATTTGTGTTACTACCGAATATGCACCATTTTATAGAATGAAGGGTGTATCGGTTTCATAATCTTTGAAAAATTCCTAACGAAATAATTTATGTAAGATATATATTTTACAAATATTTGGTGTTATATAAATATTTAATTATAAGTTTAACTTCATATATTAGGTATATATATATATATATATTAATGAAGTGACATCATATAGATCCCAGAGAAATTTACACTTTTTTCAATTTTCCATATTTTTTTTTATTATTTTGCATGTTTTTATATTACTACAATTTGTGACTTACGTCAAACACAAAAGTGCACAATATTGCACACAAATATACATAATATTGAATGAAGAGATTTTTTAAATGTATTTGGAACTTAATTATTTCCACTTGAAGAGATTTCATCGTGAAATCATAGTATATTCATATTTTTAGTAGATTGATTGTAAAAAAAAATCGCGAAAGAAACGAAAGCAAAGAATAAGCAAATGAAATTGATTTGGCCAAATTTTTTATGTGAGAACGAGACAGAGATATGAGAAAATGATAGATATAGACAGATATGCAAGAATGGAAGAAATGCACGAATATATTTTAAAATATACATATTTATGTTTTGTAGTATGCATATTACTATTTGCGAACATATATATGCATATTTATGTTTTGTAGTATGCATACTTATGTTCTGCCGCTCGCTTCTCCAATTCTCGGCGAATTCCGTCGAAAACCACCGCCATGGTCACCCTCTCTCTCGATCCCTCAATCTTCTCTCATAACCCCTTTCTCATTTTTCCTCGAATTCAGACGAGAACTCGACGTCATCAATCACCATCGCCTGTTAGCGTTGTGCATAGAGCAATATCGCATACACAATAGCTATTGTCAACCACACCAGCATGCTGTTTTTATATATATAAACAACTAATATACTTTAGGCACTCGTATGCTTGTATATATAGGTCGACTGCTAATAATTAATTAGCAATACTAATGTATATATGTGGCGTATATATACATAAAAAGCACCTATTTTTTTGTATAAATTTATTCCTGAAAATCAGATGAAAATTTTAATCAGATTAATATAAATTATTTTTTTAAAAAACTATTATAAAAGAATAACTATGTAATATATTAATTTATTTTAAAATAATTAATATTTGTGAAACGATTTTATGTATAAAATATCTAAAATATTAAATTATATATACATATAATTTATTAGAAAGACACCAAATTATAATTAATTCTCTCAGAGTTATTTTGCAGCACAGTCAACCTAAGTACTACACGAAAATAAAAATTATATATGAATATTAATTAAAAATCCGAGAGCTGTCCAAAATTGTTAGTCATTATATATATATATATGTATATTGATGATTGCGGTGGTGAATTTAAAAGTTAAGAAAAAGGGAAAAAAGAAAAAAAAAGATGGAGTATGAAGAGGATCAAGAAGAGGAGCAAGAGGGTGAGATCCCGAGTTACGACGACTCAACTCGCGCAGCCTCGCCCAAGCTAAACTCGCCGCCGCCGCCGCCGCCGTCGCTGCTGCGCAAGTCCTGCTACAAGGAGTGCCTGAAGAACCACGCGGTGGGAATCGGCGGCCACGCCGTCGACGGCTGCGGTGAGTTCATCGCGGCGGGGGAGGACGGCACGCTCGAATCTCTCCGCTGCGCCGCCTGCAGCTGCCACCGCAACTTCCACCGCAAGGAAGCTGAGGGCGGCGGCGGCGGCGGCGGTGCATTCTTCCCTTTCCCCCACCAGCAGCAGCAGCAGCTGCTCCTGGCCCACCACGGGAATTTCGGGTACCGTACCCCCGGCGGGTACCTCCACGTGGCGGCGGTGCCGCAGCAGAGGGCGGCCCTTCTGGCGCTGCCGTCCAGCTCCGGCGGCGGGGGGTCGCGGGAGGAGGCGGATGAATACAATTACTACTCCAACCCGAGCAGCGGGTCGCAGAAGAAGAGATTTCGGACGAAATTCAGCCAAGAGCAGAAGGAGAAAATGCTGAATTTCGCGGAGAGATTGGGGTGGAAGATTCAGAAGCAAGATGAGGAAATGGTGCAGCAGTTCTGTGATGAACTGGGCATCAAGAGACATGTGCTTAAGGTTTGGATGCACAACAACAAGCACACTCTTGGTAAGAAAACCTAGCTAGCTACCACTTAATTATTTTCTTCAATTTTATCTTTTTTATTCTCAATTGTTAGTCTCCCTATATCTATCTATATATATATATGAGTGTGTGTATGTCTGTGCTAAATTTGTAATATTAGGTGATGGAGAATTGTGTTTCAATTCCTCGGAAATTTGTCAACATTCTTGCTAGCTAATGTGATGATCAATGATCCCATCTTGAGTTTCAACTAGGGTTTTCCTCATTTTTGCTGTGGAGTATGTATATGATTATCAATTCTTGCCTCAAAAAAAGTTTCTTGATTGTTGCTTAGTTCTTCAGTTCCTGCTGTTTTGAGTTTTCTTTTAAGTTATACAGACATAATAAAATGGCTTTTCTTGCATGTGAATACATGGACTGAAGCTCTGATTAATTGATGAATCGTTTGGGAAAATGGGATCACTTGTGCATTTCTTTGTTTCTGTGATCTCCATTATGATTCAAGAACCTAGCTTTAATTTCTCATGGAAGAAATTGGAAGTAAGTTATTTGATATATATTACCTTATGTGTATAGGGTTTCCTCTTCATTCAAGAGCTCTCTCTCTCTTCTCTCTCTCCTGTTATCTGTTTATAGTTAATTTCATAATTTCCTTTCTGGGTTAGGTTCCACTTTTGTTTTTCAAGAAGAGGCATTGAATTCGAAATGCAGAATGCTCTTCCTGATTCCAACTCACTGTTCAACATCTGATTTCATGTGCTCATGTTCAAGATTCTTTCCATCTGCAAGAATACTTGGTTCACATAATTAGCTACTTCATTCAAATTATTTTGATGAATGTAGTATATATATTCACGAGATCTTATATATATATATAGTTATAACTGTGCATGCACATTGGAAAAATAAATCAAGAAGGTAGCTAGGAACCAAAAATGTTTGATCATAGAAGGGTGTGCACATTGGGAAGGAAAAGAAAGATGAACATATATTTCTTTCCATGACTTCTTTTCTTTATAGCATATTTACCCCCATTGTCTTCTTCTCCTTTTGTCACTTTCTCTGTCTTCTCTCTCTCTCAAATAGTGTTATCTCTACTCAAGTACTGTCCAAGTCTGTGTGTGAGTATGTGTGCTACAGTTGGAAGGTTGATGTTCCAGATAGTCGATGAATCCAAAGCATTGTTCAATCTAAAAAATTCTTACCAATCTCCTCTTTTTAATATTCCAACTTTTGTTGTGGTTGTGATGTTGTAAAGGGAACATGTGGGCACTAGAAATGGAGCACCAATGCTTGAATTTTCACCAACATATACATATGCAAGCAGATCAATGCCATTGTTATTACACAACATCTATATATATATATATATATATATATATATATATATAGTTCCCAGATAAAGTTCAATCATATGTTATGTTGCTCTAAAATTCCACTTTCCACCCAACTCCTTTTTAGGGTTCTAACTGTTCAAATATGCAATAATCTTGATGAGGTTGTTAAAGATCTCTTTTTTTGTTTGAGCTTATGTATTTTATTTTTTTAAAAATAATTGCAGTGCTTGAATTATATTGAAATATGTAAAATATATCTGTATTTACTAAATGAAAATTATTATTTCATATTAAAAAAGTGGGTGACTTTCTTTTGAATTGGGGTTGCTTTAGCGAAATTACACCTTTTTTAGTTCACAGAAGACCTCAGCAGCTATCTTCAGTGTGTACTGAGTAAATCCATACTCGCGCGTAATACTGATTTCTTATATATTTGACTTATCATTTCTCTTATACTATCTAATAAGATTACTTTAGACTATATACTCTTTACATGGTATTGCATATTCTATTTGACTATTTTTTTTATAATATTATATGTAACTATAATATAATTTGTAATGTTCATATCTCATAATAATGTGACACAATTTGTATGAGAATTTGAAGTTGTGGATAGTAATGGAATGGCCTCTAGTTTTGATATATAGGGCCTAAAGAAGGTAAGAATGATGTGTAAGATTTGTCATGTTGTGTTCATCCTTTGTTTGGAGATGGGAAATTCAAATAAATAATTTGAAATATGTGGTGCAGCCCATGCTTTTACCTGCCAACTGCAAATTTGCTGTTGTGGGTGATGATTCTGAGTATCACCTAAAGCTGCTTATCTATATGATAAATCATAATTGTGGTCCACATCATAACCCTTATTTCCACCAAATAATTCAATCATTTTTATTTGAAATATTGTCACAAATTTTCTTCTTGCCATCTTGATTTTTTTTTTTTTGGTGTGCCTTTTTTGGTTTTTAATTAGCAAATTTATTCGTTAAAATAATAAAAATGATATATAATTTACCATCACAAAAATCCAATATGACATCCACATAAAAAATAAAACAAAAAAAATAATCTATTAATTATAAAAATAACCCTTACATTTTATAGAGTCGATTTCGTTTGGAGCTTAGGCCCCTGTCCTGAGCATAGGCGAGAGACGCGATTACATTGACGACACACATAGAATTAAGGAGGGGCTTAAGCTCTTACCATCCTAATTTTTTTTTGTATAATATCGTCGATTTTTTGGTATTTTGTGTAAATTATTGTGCAAAAAGCTCATATCATCACAATAAAATATAGGAAAATTATTGCCTCGAAATTTCGAATTCAGCAACATAAATTTCAGCATACGTTCCTACGCGATCATCTAAGGCCCAAAGCTGGAAGTGGCTCAAAAACAAAGTCTCATTTTATATTATCAGAAACACGATTAATGGAGCTCCTTATTTTATAAAAAATAATAATTATTTTAAGAGTTAATTATCTTTAAAATTATAAACTCTAATTTTTAATTTCAAATTTCAATATAGGTTTTAGTAATATAAATTGGTGAAATTTCGATTAATAATCCAAGAAAAATGTGCATAGTTCACATGTAAGTGTAACACTTCCGACAATATAAAATGGCGTCCATTGGCTCAAATTTGATTTTGCAAAATTTGCTAGTTCAACGAAAAAACTTGTATTGAATATAATATATTATATAAGTATTATATAAATGTTATATTAATTTATTTACTAATTGTTTCTTTTACTAAGACTCTTATTCTATTGGGAATATGTGCAAAAGTTTTGGCGTTTTTGATAATTTTATGATTAATATTTTTCTAAATTGTATATTTTTCTATTAATTATAAAAAGATATAACTTTTTAAATAATTAATCGAGCCTATTTACAATTGTATAATCTATTTTTTATTTGATAAATAGTCAATTAATGGAACATTGCTTGCCTCTAAAGATCCCATATTGCAGGTACAAATAATAATGTTAGTGAAGCAAAAAGAAAGTAATGCACATGTGACCAGAATTGAAGTCAAATAATAATTAATATTTTGAAGCTGTACCAAACCCATTTATGAAAATTGTAATGTCCACATCCGGCCGGGACCAAATCTGAGTTTGGATTTCCATATTTACCTTTTTTGGGGTTTTCTAAATATAATGAAATAATACCATATATAGGACTACTTAATTATTGCAATTAAGGATGTCAATTTGACCTGAAATATATGGATTGGTTCGAAATATGTGGGTTGGCTTGATTAACCCGATAATCCGACAGGGTTAGAGATGAAAAATTATAACCTGAAAAAAATCGTAACCCGAATGACCTTAAACCGAATAGCCCGCAACCTGATATGGTTGGCTCGAAGATAGCCCAAGTCCCATAGTTACGACCCAAAAATTAGGGAGTTCTTATTATTTAGTTTTCAAACTTCACTACTTTAATTTTTTCAAACATTTGAAAGTTAGTATAATAAGATTTTTTTTCAAACATATATAAAAATGCAATTTGATTCAATTGAAAGCTATATTCATCATTTCACTTTTTACATTTTATTATAACATTTAATATAAAATGTTTAGATTCGAAATGTAAAAAACGATAATCATTTATAAAAAAATGTATGTTCTTACTTCTCTAAGAGTTAAATATTAGTTTTGGGTTGAAGTGACATTCATTTATAGTCTGGAACCCGATAATTTAGGGTTAGAGTTGAGAATTTCTGACCCGAAAAAATTACAACCGAATGACCCATAACCGAATAGCCCGACAATCCGATAGAGTTGGCCCGTACCCGAACGAATTGACCCAATTGACATCCCTAATTATAATATACTACATTAGTATGCATAATTTAATTAAGTTACATGCACATGCTAATTTTAGGTTCGTTATATACTAAAAAATTTGGTGGAATTTGAACACATGTGTAACATTCATTTGAGAGGTCGACCAATCAAATTATTCTTGACTGGGTTTATTTTTCCCATTTAAATTTTGAATTGGTCAATTTGATTTTTTTTAAAGATCAATAATGGTTTCTCATTTATTCTAGAGTAATTCGAAACCTCAATCTATAGATTGGAGAGAAACGTAGCTCAGTTTGAATTTATATATACATACATATACATGTAGGGTAATAGTTTGAATTTATATATACATACATATACATGTAGGGTAATACTATTACTTATTATATTATATATTTTTATTTACCTTTAAATTATCGATAAAAATTATCATACTAACAATTAATATATTATTAAGTAAGTAATTCTTTGAAAGCACTCAAATGTGTCGGTTCACTGCGCTACAAATTAATTATTCCAGATTGGTCCATGCTAAAGTGGTCCATCCTGAAATCTAAAATCACAACTTCTCATCATAGGCCCACTTATATTTTCCAATAAAAAATATATTTTTTAAAAGATTCTAGGAAAATGTATAATTATAATTTATTCTTCTATTGTAGCGTTTACACCTTCTAATTTATAAGTAGTTAAAATATACTTATATCTCAGATTAGTCTAAATATGAGGCAAAAGAAAATTATTTAAGTCAAATAATTTATTAATGTATTATATAAATATAACAATAAAATAATCGGTGCAGAACAAAACACGAACAAAATAACCTTTATATACAGTATCTTTTTCGTACGTAATTAATGTGCTAATCGCAACCGGAATAAAACCAAGAACTTTTTTTTCCAAACAAGTTTTTTTACAATAGTATTAACAAGAATTCTAATATAAATACAACAATAAAATAACAGGTGCGGAACAAAACACGAACAAAATAACCTTTATATACAGTATCTTTTTCCTACGTAATTAATGAGCTAATCGCAACCGAAATAAAACCAAGAACTTTTTTTAAACATTTTTTTACAATAGTATTAACTAAAATATAATACTATACAAATAACTCATAAATCAATAAAATCGATAATCAACTTTAGGACTTATGTTACAACAAGCCCATTAAATAATTTAATCCGTTATTTGAACGAAACTGATCTTGTGGAATCATATTGAATATTTTATAAAAAAAATATAAAAATAAATTTTACACACCCCTCACAATAATAATTTAATTATCACACTTATAAAATAATCACATTTAATTAAATTAATTAAGTTAACTCAAACTAATATTTCCATCCATGCTCTAACATTGCAATCTTGCCCTCGATCTTAGCTTCAACGCTGGAATTGTGGGACCCTGATCGAAGACTCTGTGTCCAATCGAACTTGACTCTACGAGGTTGTTTAGGGTTAGTGTAATTAGGATTGAGCCCATAATCCTCTTTCTTGATTTCCTTAATCTCGATTATGGTTCCACCCTCCATTTTTATGTTAATGTTGACCTCGGAGACTACTGCATTTCTTAATTTCTTTGATAATTTGTTTGGTTGATTGGATGATTGTGTCATTAGTTTAGTCTTCCTTCGATGCAGGTGCAAATTGTGCAATTTCATGGCTAAGCCACGCATCCCCTCTTTAATTTCTCTCTCCAAATCATTTTCCACTTCTCTCTCTAGCTCTTCGCGAATCTTCCTCTCCTCCAACGACATTTTTCGCACGATTGGGAATTTCGTCACCCTAAAATATATAAGAAAAAGTAAAAATTAGAGTAGTGATAAATGCATATAAATAGCACATATATAATTGAGTTTTTTAAATATTTAATATTTAAATTAATTTATAAATATAAATTAATTTAAAATAAATTAATATATTATATATTTACTATTCTGCAATAATTTAGGAATATTTTTTTTCAAATTAGATATCTTCACATTTAGAAAAATACTAACTTTTTCATTAGATATTTACGTATTTAATTAATTTTATTACTCTGTTTAGAGAATCTATCAAAACAATTTTTATATTATATTTTTAAAAATATAATAGGGATAATTTAGTAAAAAAAATAATAAAATTATTAATAAAATCAATTTAAATAAAACTGATTCGGTCCAATTTAAAATTTAGGAGTATTATGTATGCACAAGTTATGTATATTTATCTTTTCCCTAAAAATTAACGGTCATGTTTATAGTAGTAGAAGAATCGGAAATTATAATGTTTGGATATTAATATGATCATAGATTTCCCCGTTAAATTTTAAATTCATATGAACTTATACAATAACTATTTTGCCTTTATATTATATATATTAAACTTGACACCTAGACCACTGCTTTGCCTGAGTACAATCAATTCAGATCTTTAATTGCATTTTAGTATCATATATTATATTATATTTATAGAAAAGTAACATAGGGATAGACCTAGGTAGGGTCTCGCGGGGTCGACTGACCCAACAATCGGCTCATGAGTACCAAAAAAATCTATTAAATTTGGTTTTTCGAGCCGTTGTCGACCTTACGTGCAGCAGTTTCGACTCCATAAATTTTATTTTCTGGATTCGTCATTGGACTAACACATGACAATATTAAGAGTTTAGATTTTGGGATTTATATAAGGAGAATATACACTAGAGCCGCATTAATCCTAGTAATAATTACTATAGTTTAGCTACAACCTAATTATATGGTGTTTAATTAGAACCTAATTATGGATTAGTGAATCTTAACTGTAAACTCATAAATTTTATTTAAAATCTTACATAATCCTGATAAAGCCATATATATATAGAATTGAACTACGAAATAAATAGGATTTAAAACTGAAAAATCCGAATGCATCTACAGTTACAGAACACATACACAGCCAAATTAACAAACAAACATATAGAAATATAGCAGAAATGCAGTAAACTCACGGGTGGCTATAGTCGAATCGAGTCGAGTCGAATAGAAATATAGCAGAAATGCAGTATACTTACGAGGAGTTGTTATAGTCGAATCGAGTCGAGTCGAGACGAGTCGAATAGTTATGCTACACAACACAAGAGAATCACTTTCGCTAGAAAGACACTGAGTTTTTACGTACGATTCTTTTAAGTTATGCTGTTTACTTTCATGCGACAAAGTTTTATATACATTCGAGCGCGACGATGACAAGGACTGGTGGGATTAACCGACCAATCACCTAATGACGGCGTTGAACATTATAAACTAACGACGGTTAATGTCGTTATTACAGTCAACTGATTAAGATTTGCTGTCAAATATCTCACCCCACAAATGACAATTACATACACAAAATTTGGCCCTCTTCTGTTTGGGAAGAAAATGTGCATTGTGTTTCATGTTTTCTCAGTTTACTTCACTTCTAAGGAATTAATAATTCTTGGGGTTGTCTTAAAGCACAATCATAGAATTACAACGAAAATCTTCACATGTTTGACGTTAAAAGGTGGAAATAGAGTTTTAAGCAATCAGATTTTCCAGAAATTACTATATTCATCTAATGCTATATGCAAGGGCGGAGTCGAGAAATTATGTAGGGGGACGATTTTTTTTAGGGGCATTGGATTTTTTGATAAATCAAATTAGAACGGGCAACTAGTGGTAATTAAAAATAAATAAAATAAATTATGAGGTTTTTTCATAGGGTTTTGAAATTCTGAGGAGGAGACATTTGTCCATCCTAGATATAAGGTGACGGCCCTGGTTATATAACAAATTTTATTTTACTTATTTTACAACAAATTTATCCCCACTTTTAGAGGGTGTTTGGCTTAAGTTTATTTTATAGACATAATTTTATAAGCTTCAATGTCTTATAAGATATTGCAACAATTTATAAGATGTAATATCTAAAGTTGTCAAAGTATTTGGATAGTTGAGCTTATTATTTAGTAAGAGAATTGTGAATTAAAGAGACAAATCATAATTAGGCTAATTGTGAGTTAGGCTACAAAACTCTTTTAAACTATAAACTACGAATCATAAATTCGATGTGGAATATCTATGAATTCGTCGGGTAAATGTATGAATTCCAAAATTGAAGTTTTTGTCACTTATGAGATTGGAACTCATGACCATGATGAATTCATGGAATAAGGTTATGAAACTATCATATATCATCATTTTCTAAAAAGCTAAAAATGGTTTCTAATTTATATTCTAATAATTATTTTTATTTTAGCTTCCCCCTTAGCACATATATAGGATTGTTTTTGTTAATTGGTTGTTGCTTATAAGCTCATAAAAAAATTAATGAACTTATATGTTTTTTCAGAAATTAAATTTTTATTTAAATATTTCTAACCTAATACATATAATAACTAACAAAATTATTTCGGATTTTCGTATTTTCAGATTTTGGATTTTTTGGATTTTTCAGTTCGGTTCGAATTTAGTTATACAAATTTTGGATTTTTTGATTCGTATTTTCGGATATTTCGAATCAGTTCAGATTTATATTCTCTCAAAATTCGAATGTTCGAATCGGTTCGAATCAGAGAAAAATCCGATTATGCTCCCTCCTGTGTATCTGTCACTATATAGTATATACAAATGCAATTTTGACGTGGTTCCATTGCATATTTGTATGTTGGATATTTGAAACGTATCTATATATCTATATGGGTATATATTTTTTATATAATGATAATAGTCAAATTAATATGCAGTCGGAAAATAATAAAACGGGCCAGGCTGCAAGTTAGAAGGCTCTGACCCTGAAACACGCGTTAGCCCAATGGGCTCAGGGCTGGCAAGACAATACTACACTAATATTTCACTTGTGTCCGAAGCAAATATTTTCATTTTATAAAATTTAATATTTAATATTTGATTCATGAAAATATTTTCATATTATTATAAAAAGGGAGAAAATAATAATTTAAGCGTTTAAATATAGCAAGAGACTAGAGAAAATATGGAAACAATAGTAAGAATACAAAGAATATGTTCCATGTCATATTAAATGAAAATACATCCAAAAATCTTTATAGTGGAATATTTGTTAGGGTTATTTTTCCGTAAATTTCTGAATTTTTGGAAAATTCTGGTTTTGCATACCAGCATTTAAATCCGTGTGATAATTACTAAACTATTGATTAATTTGATCTTACAACCAACGAAAATTCCAACGAATATTAGTGCTGACATGACTTACTGATTAATATATTGACATTTTTAAAGTTCCATCATAATGTCGTCGTTGTTCTGTCGCTAATTGGCGACGTAACACTTTGCGGTTCGCCAACTTTTTTAGGGTTACTAGTAATTTTTACCCAATTTTAAAATCAAAAGACAAAATACACACATGCAAAAAGAAACATAAACTCTAACCCATTTTTTTGTATAAATTGACAACCCAACCATTAATGAAATAAATTAAAATAATTTTTTTATGAAAGAAAATAAATAAAAACCCTAACTCTATTGTTCGTCACCGCTGCCCCCTCCACCTGCAAATCACTCTTCTCTTCCAACCATCGGCTAAAAATGTACCTCTCTTTCTCTCTCTCCGGCGACTCTTTCTTCCTCTTCCTTTCGTTGGCGAATGCTCAAATGCACGATTCTGATCATTCAAACGATTTGATTTAATAATTGAGTACTCTAATACTTCAAGCACAAACAACGTCGTTTTTGTGTCATGTCATTTAAAAAATAAAAATAAAAATTACAAAATGCCACCCGACGAGCTACGTTAAGATTCCAGTAACTGAAAAATGGGGGTATTTTTTTATACAAAATCGATAATTTGAAATTTAATTAAATATTTCTTATAGCTCGAAACATATTTGATTAAGTGGATATAATTTAGAATTTAAAATAATATTTACCCATTTAACACTCAAATAAATGCTGGCATTGCACCTCATGCTTAAATAATTTTCATCATTCTTTTGTACTATATGTAGATGGAGCTTTAAATATATATTCAATTCAAGAATGGCGCCCCAATTTAATTCCCATTTTCATGCTCAAAACTGTCCTCCTCTTCGCAGTTTCCATGCAGTACATTGTCTTTATATGCATATATATTCACACACACACACACTCTTGTATATATATAAGACAAAATATTATTGATCGATCTTGTTTTTGGGAGATTAATTAACTTAAACACGAAGAGAATTTTAAAGTATGAACACGAGGATTTAACGTGGTTCGATCGTTAATAAGAT
>JAYDZE010557390.1:0-12945 GCA_034509125.1 Monilaria moniliformis | reverse complement strand
TCCTTTCTTCTCCAAACTTCTTCCTAACAATGAAAAGCACTCAAAAGTGTGAAAGGACTCAATAAAAATGCATGAAATCTTAGGGAAAAGATTGTATAATTTGATTTGCATCAACACTGTTTATTTAGCTCAAATGTTTATAAGTTGAATAAGAAAAACTATCGACAATCTTCGCTATCCCTAGTTTCACATAATTTTGCTCGACACACGTAATCAAATTGATGAGTATCTATAGAATATTTCGAGTTTACAAATAACATAAGCTAGGTTCGGATTTATAATCTTTCAATTACGAAAATATTAGTGCAACAAGTATACCATCCAATTTAAGAATATGTCCCTACTATTAAATGTGAATATGCATATGGATATGTTGTGGCTTACTCTGATTGGGGAAGGTGGGTGGTGTGGAAAAGTTATATTCTCACTGTGAGCATTGAGCAATGTGTGTGGATGTGGTGTGTTGTGTGTGGGATCTTTATATGTATTTATTGAGTAATAAAGAAAGATAGAAAGTAACTTGTGGGTTTCTTTCCCCACTCTCCCTCTCTCTCTAATCAAGTGTGAGATTCTTGATTCATTTCCCCCTCTCTTTATTGCTTCTGCTTCTCCATATCCAAAACCAAAATATCTCTTTCTGTGATCATGCTTCCATCTCCCATCTAGACTGAGAAATCACAAGAAAAAAGCTAGCCTATTATAGATAGAGAAAGAACATGCAAGAAAGTGATCAGAGTCCTTCAGCAGCAGATCATACACATGCAAGCAAGAAAAGGTAAGCGATATAGCACTGTTTCTGTACATACATGTTAAAAATTTGTACTTAATTTGAAGTTGGAAATTTTCAAGATTTTTAGGGGGTCTCAATTTTTTTGCAGGAAGATGGGTGAAAGGATTGTGGTTGCTGTAAAAATTGAGGGAAATGATAAGAAACAGCATAGAAATGAAGGGCCTCCATCTGATTGTTGGTCTTGGAGAAAATATGGCCAAAAACCCATTAAAGGATCTCCTTATCCAAGGTTCATCATTCTCTCTCTCTCTCTCTCTCTCTCTCTCGCTCGTAGTACAGCTTTCTTGATTTTCCACACAAACATGCATAGTGGTTATTTACTATGAGGTTGGGAACTGGGAAGCATGGTTTATCTTGTGAAAAATCAAAACCCTTGTTTGAAGGGTCTTGAAATTCAAAACTAGGCAAATCATAATGTCTTAAAAATAACTTATTTTTCTCCAAGTCACCTTGTACATATGCAGACTAATTAAGTATGGAGGTGTCCAACTCTACATGCAGAGGGTACTACAGGTGCAGCACATCAAAGGGCTGCTCAGCGAAGAAGCAAGTTGAGAGATGCAAAACAGATACATCGATGCTCATCATCACTTACACCTCCACCCACAATCATCCAGACCCTGCACCTTTCTCTCTCCCCACCAATCACTCCCACCCCACTACTCCAATTCAAGAACAAGAACAACAATCAGAAACAAACCCAGACGAAATCGGAGCCCCCCTTCCAAATTCCGGAGACCATCTTCAATTCCCCCAATCCCCACTCGATTCCACGTGGGATCACGCAGTCGCGGGAGGCGGAAACGCCTTTGAGGAAATTCTTCAAACCCCTGGCGTGCGCTACGGCGATGATCTCGGCTGCGAGGTATCGCCGCTGCTGAAATCGGAGGAGAACGATTTCTACGACGAGCTCGAGGAGCTGCCCACTTCCTCCTTCTTCACGGCTTTCATGAAGAGCGGCTTCTGTGAGGAAAGAATTTCTGTAAATCTATCTTGAAAAGTGGCGTGTGTGTTTTTAGGTGATAAATGTGTGTAGATCTTTGCTTAGTATGTTCATATGGAAAAGGAAAAAATCTGTAGCCATGGTGATGTAGTTTGGCTCAATTTTCTGCTCCAGTTTTACACGTGCGGGCGGACTACTTAAATCATATTTTCTTTAATTTTAATTTTTTATGTGTGTTGATAAACCAATGTCTGGAGATATGGCTTTGTCGCACGTGAAAAACATAAAAGCAGCTCTGGAAGAGAGATGCAGAGACTAAAAGTAGAAAATCTATGTAGTGGTTTTTCAAATGTCCGCAGCCACCATTTCTTTTTTCCTTCTTTATGATTAAATATCAAATACCCTATATCTCAACTAACTATATTTTTCAATTCGACTATGAGATATCGACTTCAACTAATTATATATCAAACTATGGAAAATTATGTTAACCCATCACATGACAAAATTTCTGAACCCGAAAGTTGAGTATAGCATTTTACTTAACTTGGAAATATAACTTGCTAAAATTAATAATTCATTATAGGATTTAAAATAATGATAATTTGACAGTATTAAATTATTTAATATAAACACTTTACTGTTTGGGATTTAGTGGGGGCACAAAGAGCACACGTTTGGATTCTTACGATGTTTCAATAATCTGATAAGCAAGCACTATATTATGAGAAAGCCACACCCACACCACTAATCATTAATGCCCTACACATTTTGGCATGCTATACTTTATTTACCATTTATTAACTTTCGGATTGAGTTTGTCTCATAATTTGGAAATAAAATTTTAAATTTACATATCCATTTTTTCAAACATGATTTGAATCTAGTAAAATATACTACCTCCGTTCGCAATAACAAGTGTGATCCGTCCATAAGTATCATGTGGACTAAATTATCGGTTCATGTGTTTTCAGTGAAAGAATATTTCCACAAAATATATTGTTTTAAGTATTGGAAAGATTTTAATAGAAAACAAAAATTGAGGACATTTTCTAAAAAATGCTAAAGTTAAGGACACAAAACATTATTAACTTTAAAAGTGTTTAACATGCAAATATTTGAGGTGATTTTATTTTTAATAGCAGAAACATAATGATTTCCGATGGATCAAATGAAAGTTTCCTGCAAAATCTTTGCTAAGGACCAATTACAAAGCCTATTTTCTACTACTTTCTACATTTGAGAAAGGAAAATTGGAGAGAACGAGAGAGAGAATCACCCCACGTCTCTTTAACATCATCAAATGCAGGAAAACTTGAATAGGACTGATAAAAGAAAACCACAATTTCAGCAAGCCTTCTCAGCGTGCATCTGTTCATTAACAGCCTTGTAGCATTGCAGACTGCAAAGAGGAAGCTTCGACTTTGAATCGCGGTACTTGTAAGCATTGGTACAAGACGGGCCAGCACATTTCTCCCTAGGAGGAGGATAGCTGAAATTCCAAAAAAGGGCATCAAGAATTTATGCTTCCTCTCCTTCAACCAAATTGCGATGAAATTTCACCAAGGGTCTACATAACAATATTATCATCAACACAATTCTTACCTGCAAGGGTTGGATTCGAAAAATCTGGGCAAGCCCAAGTCTTGAGGGAATGTGACAGTAGTCCCGGTAGGTCCCATGACTGTCCTAATGGTGTTTGACGTAAGCATTTGAGCATTTGTCGCCTTCCCCTGTTCAATTTTTAGGAGAGAAAAGGTAGTGTTAGGCTGTTGGCCTCTATACAAGATTTGTGTGTTTTTTTGATAGACAGTCATTGTAACTCTTGTTTCTGCATAATTTAGATCTTTGATGACAAACCAAGAACGTTCCACATTGCTACTATGCAGAAATGTAAATGATCTAAATATAAGAACTAATATGTATTTAATCGATAATTTACTACCAATTTAAGAACTGGGCTTTCAGTGCCAAAATAGTGGTATTAGCAGATTTGGGAAATCATCCCTTAACCGATACATTCAATATATCATGTTTAAAGGAAAATACCTGTGCTAATTCTTCCTGGCGCTTCTTCATCTTCTCTTCCCTTTTCTTCCTACTGGAATCTTGACCGAGTATTTTTCTAATCGCCTCTGCCTACAATTTTGAAACGACTAGCTTATTTTCCACATCTTTCTTTGAAGCTAAATAAGCAGTTTGAGGTAATAGTGTCTGCAAGAGTTAACCTCTGATTCACGAGCAGCTTTCTCGTTCTGCAATCTACGCCTCTGAGCAGCCTCCACCTTCTTCAGTTGTTGCTCTACTTCCGTTAATTTCTCCTTTTGTTCTGAGTCATTTAAAATAGCAAAGACAAATTCAAACAGCTTATTTTAAGAAGATATCGAAAGGGCCATAAGGAAAGGCGATTCATACTGACTTCGAGGTGCAGCCGGTGGTAACCCGTTTGGGAACTCAATTTGACTTGCACCTGCCTCTGGGGCATCCTTGCTTAAAAGGGCTCGTTGACGAGTGGTCAGAGCTATCTCCCTCTTGTTTTCTGATGGTAACTCTGCCAGATCCCTCTTTTGTTTTTTCTTCTTCTTCTTCTTCCCTTCAGCATCGCCATCAGAGGAAAGTTCGTCTTCCTCTTCATAATCCGTGTCTCCAGATCTGGGTTTTCTGGAATCTCGCCTTCCAAAATCTTCTGTATTTTCATTCTTCACACCCTTCTGCAATTTTCTGGTTGACTGTATCTCCAAATCTTTATATCCAGACATCCTTGAAATCTTCAGTTTCTCCAGGTACCTTATCTCATCATCTTCGTCATCTTCATCAAATTCCCCATCCAAAACTCGTTTCTTAGGAACCCTTCTGCTCTTACGAACTGAATCTGACTTATCTCCATGCTTCTCATTAGAATTTTTTGTCAATGCCTTCCCCACCTCCTCCCTCCCAAAAGTGAAACTACTTTTCGAGAAATCTTTCCACGGGACGCCTTTCAAGGTGCCTTTCTTGAGAGGTGGGGAATGGTATTCATCAGAACTTTCCTGAAATGAGAACATGCCAACAACAGAATCAGCCACATAGTAAGATATGTTAAATCACAATCAGCAACTTGAATGCAGGAAGATTTGCTTACCAAAAAATATATATTCTCCTTAATGAATGATCCTCATTATTTATTTCAGCAATCATTCATTCATCAACAAAGTATAGTACCTTTCATCTTCAGAATCATCAAGGTAGTAATAATTTGAGGCCATGAGAAGAAAGCAATTCATCAATGATAACAATTGTCTAGCCTGTCACTCGTTCCAGTGCAACGCACAACTAGAACATCAGACAGCTAAAAGACAGCTTCTATGGAGCAATTATAATTTATTAGTCAACATACAGATCAAATTAGGTCACGAATGGCTTTGGGATATCCATTAATAAGTTAATAAGTTCATAGGTTCAGACAAGCAAATTTCTGCACGCTCTTAAGAATGCTAATAACTTTTTTCCTTGATAAATGCATAAATCATTTTATTGTTCAGCAGCTAGATTTAAAAACAATTAAAATCAAGTCAGATTAGCTAAGAAATGTATTTAATGCAAAAAAGTTAGATGAATCACAATCATAAAAGCAGCAATTTTGACAACCTGTGGGATCAGCTTCTGTCGTGGCCGAGCATTATCAGAGGATTGACTGGCTTTTGCCGTAGAACCACTGCCTGATTCTCCATTTGAACTAGATTTAGTCTGAAGTGTGCGTGTCATGCCACCAACCTTCAGCTTAACTTTTTTTGGTCTATTCTCATTTCCTGCTCCATCACACGTACCATTACTTACAGTACCATTTGATCCACCAACAGGTAAGGACCTCGACACACACTGACTCAAATTGAACATTTTCCCCCCAGAGTTTCCATCGCCAATGTTCTCATCACTAGAGACCTTACTCATATCATCTGAAACTAGTGCCACCGATAGAGGAGATTGATCAGGGTGTGGCTGCCCTTCAGGTCTAGGTCGACGTGAGGTTTGGCTTCTCTTCTTTTTTATAGAAGCCCCCGCACCCTCCATTGGAGGGCCCCTAGATTGATCCATTTAATAAGATTCTTGATTCCAATGTCAACAGTGGTACACGTTTCAGTTAAGATTCAGATCAGGTTGAAGTTTACAAACCCCTCAGCGCATCAAGGTCTCTGCAAAAGTTTTTACACTTTAACCATAAGACTAGATTAAGACACAAAGAATGATGAAAACATAGCTCTACAAATAAATTCAGGAATCACACACACAAAAATGAATGAATACTCAGTTCTAAGTAGTGTGTAGGAATGCATAAAACAATGACGAAGCCAATGGCATTGCAGTGACATGGCTTATTTAACCACAAAAGGATTGATCAGGCAACAAGGACAACGATGGTAAAAACGAATGCAGCAATAGCTCAACTTAAACATCACCAACAGCCCTTCCCTCTTCACCCCAACCAACTAAAAGAGTAAAATCAAGAAATTAAGCAAATTAAAATCAGAAAACGCATAGCATTCTTCTTGAGACAGGCATGCAAAAATAAATATAGTAAACCAGATCCATTAAGAACAAATGAACTATTACACAAAAAACACTATATGCACTTAAATCAATGCCAGAACAGGCTGAATTAACTGAGGGAGGATGCAGAAATAGCCAATTCAAAATCTCTATTTTGCTTGAAAATAATTCATCAGAATCAAATCAACAGAACACCAACTACAAACACATTCCACTCCACACCCCCAAAATTATACAAAAACCCATCCCCAAATCGTACGCATAGAGAGAAACAGCATACACAATAACCTTCACATTGATCGACTGCGGCAGACTCAGATGCCACAACACAACTCAAACCAACAAAGTTCACCTAAATCCCCCAAAATTGAGACCCGCTCAATCGAAGCCCCAAACAGAGAATGTCGGAGCAAAAGACGAAACTCAATAAAACAAAAATTTACCCAAGGGGAGAAGACGAAATAACGGAGCGAGCGAAGGCGGAGAGACGAAGAGGATAAAGAGCAGGTGTATAATTTCGAGGGTAAAAAAAAGATAATGGAGTCGGCGAAGCAGATGGATACGCAAAAGCGCGCATATCGTAGAGAGAGAGAGAGAGAGAGAGAGGGAGGGGGGAAGTAAAGGGGTGTTTGGATGTTTGCGTTAGGGTTAGAGAAATAGAGAAAGAGGGGGTGTGGCATTGTTGTTGATATGGGGTTACTATAGTAGAAGACTCCCAATTTCTTCTCCATTTTTTTCACACCTGTTTGTGTGTGTGCTGTGTGTGTGAAATTTTTGTGTGTGTTTGTTTTTGGGGTGGGGGGTATTTGGACTCGGCTTCGCGACTCAGTAAGGTCCCGGCGAGTTGACTCAGTCTGCTCTGCCCCATGTTTTGCTTCCTTTCCCTCCCTCCCCCCTCTCTCCAACAAATTTATGCTGCAACTACATGCGCAGGATATCCCCCTGCGCACCCCTCGGCTTATCTTAGTGTTGTCTTCACCCCTAGTGCATTATTTTAATGTGTTTTCCCAAATTTAGCCACAAATTTGTTACTTGCAATATACATAGTGTTGCATAAATATCTTCTATTTTAACGACAACCCCTTTATTGCAGTACTAGTATCAGGTAATTGAATCTTGTGCAAATATATGAATTTGGGAACTAGAATCATATGATAGATTTTTATGTGATTGATTAATGTGTCGGTTGAACAAGAGCTACCTAGCATAAATGAGTGTTAATTTTTTACTTTGATTTTATGATTTTTAGTAAAATCAGTTACATTATTAAAATATTCTTAAATAAGTAATTTATAAAATGTATTGTCATTATATTCGATAATGATACGTACCCAAATATGTCAGATTTTATTGGCTATGTCCACTAAAGCTTACAAAAATTATATTTGTCTTTCGTAAATACATATACTTATTAAACAAAGTGATGAGGGATGGAAGTGGACTCATGAAGACAAAATTGATGACACTTGATAGACATTCAATGAATGATAGATCGATTGACTTAACATATGTATTCAAATCCAGATTGGACGTCGAACCGATTACTTTATTGAGTCATTGGTTCGACCAATTAAACCGTTAAAAAAATAACTAATAAATATTTGATTTTTTCAAAGTTAATATACATAATGTGTATATCTTAGAAAATACAATTACCTGATATAAACATTAATGTGATAATATGCAAAATCTATACATAGTATCAACCAAAAGATAGATTTAGTCATCAATATTTGTTCAACACAGTAAATAAATAAGTATGTTTATATAAATGTAGAAAATTATGCTTTAAAACTAAAAGAATAGTTATATTTATACTATTATTTTCTTTTAAACTATAATCACCACTTATAAATGTCAATTCTACAAGATAAAAAAAAGTTAACAACAATAACTTTTAAAATAATAATTACACATAAAATAATAATTAAGTATTATATTATTTAAAGTGTCGCTATAACAATTGTTAAATTGTTGAATTGATTGGGTGTTAGTCATGTTTATTTATGTAATACTATTATTTATAGTTGTAAGTTAAATTTATAAAACTAATTACGAATTATTAATATTTTCCAATTTTGACAGAAATTTATGACTTGTTATGGGTCAAATGAAAATTGAGAGTTCAATGGAATCAGACCATTGACTTGGTTGATTCATGGAATCACAGTTAAACCAATAGAACCGGCCGGTTCGATCCATTTAATAAATATTGGACAAAACTTCAAGAAAACACGCGATCTCCATATTATAGATGAAGGGTTTTAATCCTGGACACACATGTTTCTCTCATGGTCGTAATATTATAAATAATTTTCAGGTGGCATCATAGGCGTATGCGTGTGGCATCGACTATGCAGTGCGTGACACCTTCATAACAACTATTTGACTATTAGTATAATTTACTATATTACCCCAAATACATATCTATAAATATTTCTTATTTTTTCCAAGCAAATGTATGCATACTTATTTTATCACCTGTATAAACACTATATTATCTCTATATTTTAAAAAAAGGTTATCTCTCTCTCTCTCTCTCTCTCTCTCTCTCTCTCTCTCTCTCTCTCACACACACACACAAACACACACACACATATATATATATATATATATATATATTGACTCGTCTCCTAATTTAGTTCGAATTATACTTGCAAGTGTACAAGGTTTAGTAGCATAGGGCAAGCAAGAGTATCGTTTTCCATGGAATATTATATCAATCCTAAGTATTATGAGCCAAAAGTAATCACTATCTAAACACCAATTTCAAATGATGGAAAGTAACCAAGCAAAAACACGATAAAATTAAAAACTAAAGTTCGATAGAATAAATCAAACACGCGATAGAAAGAGATGTAGATAATGGGAAAATGGCAAATCCTATGGATCCAACAATAATATAATTCATGCAATCGTTATCCTAAATTCTATGTCAAACAACGACTCTAGAAATACTAGGGCAATCCCTAATGTATAGTTAAATATTCTCTCAAATCATCTAACAAGTAGATTACAAGACCAAGCAATTGGTAGTAACTCCAAATAGCACATAAGATTCAACTAACTTGATTAATGTGTTGATTGTTCATTTTTTCATGTACTATTACTCATTTTTCAATTTTTGTAACAATACCAACATATCTTTCACAAGATGGTCAATCCAAGAAAGTTTAAAGTGCAAGAACATTCAAAATAGATCAAGGTCTTAATATAGAATTCAAAAATAAATACTACATGAATCACAATGTGTCTTCACCAAAGGAAATGCAAATAATTTAACCTAACATGTTCTCTAATAAATGGAAATTAAAGATTAAAAAAAATATTATGATAGTTTGATACACCCGTGGAGTGGTAAATCTTCACTTGATGTCCAATATCTTCACTCTATCTTCATCTTCTCTTGTTCTAAGTGTTGATTTTCTCTAGAGAGTGTGTGTAAAAATATGAGAAAATAGGAGCTGAAGCCTGAAATTCGTGTATTTGAGGGGTATTTATAGATATGGGCCAGACTAGCTCTAGATTAGGGCTCCAATTATGCGCCGCCTCTTTTACCAGGTCGGGTGGCTCAAGTGGTCAAGCCCTATCTGGCCAGGTAGGACTCTCTGGATTCTAGACAAATCCAGTTGGTCGGGTGACTTGTGAAATGGCTCCACCTGGTCGAGTGGAGCTCTCTATTGTGATTCAATGTACCACCCAGTCGGGTGGCTGACCTGCTGCCATGCTACCCGGTCGGGTAGTGCCTTTTGTCCCCTTCAAATCCGTATTTTCTCCCTTTTCGTCCCAACGAGTTAGATTTCATGTCTACAGTGTACATTATCAACAAACACGTCAAAACAATCAATTGATAGGAGAATCAAACAGTAGCAGCTCTCAAACACACTTTAACATGAGGTTAATAAACCCAAAAGCACACAACATTACAAATTTATCATATATATCAAAAAACGTAAAAAGTTATTTATCTTTAAAAATATCTCAATCTATTATTAATATATATTTCAAAAATATCTGTATTTTTATTATTTTATTTTAATTTAACATTCCTCAGTTTCTTGGCAATGAGATAGTTAAAGAATGTTGAGTTGGCATCACTTAGATCAATGCTGTAAAATTATGATAACTTAAAACATGCGAAAAATGATAAATTAATTATTTAATAATCAAAATAACATTATATAACTATACAAAATTCGGAGAAAAAAATAAAAATAGAATAGTATAATTTTGGAAGTATATATTGGATTTTTTTTTTTACAATTCTCGTAAAATATCAAAAACATAATACAGGTTTACATATATTAAATTTCAATTAATAAAATATTATAATCAACAAAGGGTCACTGCTACAGCCTCCACTATTGTATTGTTTGATCCAATATTGATCGAGAACGAGCCCCGACTTCCACAGATCCTTGGTTTGACCTCCCGTAATGATTCTTGCTTTTAAGAAAGTGGAGCGTAGCCAATTTCTTGCACTTGCTTTGTGTGCCTCCCTTTCTTCGAGTGCTCTGCCCGGTTTACTGGGCAACAGTCTCCCAAGCACTTGCCCGCCTCTGCGGCCCGCTTGGCGGGCGGAGCACTCGTTATCCTTACTTTGCTATGTGCTGAGAGTCTGAGACCCTCCGCCATAAGCTATGGCCGCTCCAGCTCCCAACCACATGGCCCTGCCTTGCTAGGCCAATAATATATATATACTGGAGACAAAAAAAAAATAATCATTGAGATTTTTAACTTGTCTAAACTAAAATTAAATTTTGGATTTTGGAAGGGGTACTATTGCCTTTTACCCTGTTCCTTCACTTCTGCTGCTAATATTAGTTCCGGATTTCCCCCAAAACCGATTCTAGGGTTTAATAGTTTCGCAAAACAATGTCGAAACGAAAATTCGGATTCGAGGGCTTCGGCATCAATCGCCAAGCTACGTACAACTTCGAGCGTTCCCAGCAGCCTCAACGCTTGTACGTTCCTCCTTCCTCCCGCGGCGGCGACGGCGAAGAGGAAGACGACGACATCGACAATATCGAGTATGCCGACGATCGTGAAACTGCGAACGACGTGGTTTCGGACAATAACAACGGCGCAGCGGCAGATGACGATGAAGTTGATCCTCTCGACGCGTTTATGGAAGGGTTACAGGAAGAGATTAAGGCTGCTCCGCCGCCCAAGGCCAAGGATAAGTTAGATAAGTACAAGGATGACGTCGAAGACGATCCAATGGAGAGTTTTGTGATGGCGAAGAAGGATTTGGGACTACAGTTGGCTGCGGATGCGCTGCACGCTGGTTACAATTCAGACGAGGAGGTTTATGCGGCGGCTAAGGCGGTGGATGCAGGGATGCTTGAGTATGATTCTGATGATAACCCTGTTGTTCTTGACAAGAAGAAGATCGATCCGATTCCCCCGCTTGATCATAGCTCAATTGATTACGAGGCGTTTAATAAGGATTTCTACGAGGAGAAGCCTTCAATATCAGGTAATTGGATTTTACCTGGAGTTTTTTCGCTCTCGTCTATTGCAGTTGGAGTTGTTGGGTGGTATTGAACTTAGCCCAGTATTTTATTTGGGGAGTTGTATTTTCAAGTTTTGCTTTACAGACTTCGGGTTCTATCTGAATTTTACATTAATGATACATATTAGTTAGTGACAGTTGATTTATTAACTTATAAGATATGAGGTTTGCTATTCCAGCTTTTCACTGGGTTGGAGACAGCATCTGTAAATTTTCAGTATGCCTAGCAAATTATAATCATGAAGAAGTTTGGGATTTTGTTCGCTTGGGCCTCATCTCTATTCTACCCACTTTGGCAATTAAGTCGTAGATGGATGTTATAGCACAAATGACTACCTGCTATGTTTCTTTTTCTTGAAAAAAAGACTCCATTGAATAAAATATAGTGACTGATCATAAGTTAACTGTCAGATGTAAATTTTCCTGTGATGTAGTTTTAGCTGACATTCATTCTATTTCTGCATACATGCAAATATTAGTTTCTGAAAAAGATATATGGAAACCATAATTTGATATTAACATTATATCTCAGAGACGTTGGTTGCTGGATATTTTTAATGTCACATGACGCAATCTGATATTTGCAATACCTGTTAACTCCAAGAATCAAAGGGGTCGTTTGATATTCTGGGCTGGCCTGCAGTTGATGTTGATATATCTTGGCAATGCCTCACAATACATCCTGTTGGGTTTCTCCAATAAATGCACATGAATAACTATTTTCAGTAAATAAATAGGCATGATGGTGTCGTGCAAGCTTGGTGGCTTTGAGACTATTGTGTATACATGACAAAACCTGTAGTCTTTTGTTTAAATATTTATAAAAAGCATTTGGTTGATTATTTTGTCAGGTATGAGTGAGCAGAATGTTGCGGAATACAGAAAGAGCTTGGCTATCAGTGTTTCTGGTTTCGATGTACCACGGCCTATTAAAACTTTTGAAGATTGTGGATTCTCTGCGGAACTAATGAAAGCCATAGCAAAACAAGCATATGAGAAACCTACACCAATACAGTGCCAAGCTTTACCTATTGTGCTTTCTGGAAGAGACATAATTGGAATAGCAAAAACGGGCTCAGGAAAGACTGCTTCTTTTGTGCTTCCTATGATTGTCCATACTATGGATCAACCTGAACTTGCTAAAGAAGAAGGCCCCATTGGAGTGATATG